>CM038405.1:2493677-2652031 GCA_021498475.1 Saguinus midas | reverse complement strand
AGAGTAGTTTCCATCTCAATAAAAACACTTTCATGGCTTATCCATACACATCACTACGATCCATTAAGATTTTATGATGAGATTGCAGCAGTTCAGTCACATCTTCAGGCTCCAGTGCTAGTTCTAGGTCTCTTTCTATTTCCACCACAGCAGTGGTTCCTTCTTCCACTGAAGTCTTGAATTCCTCAAAGTCATCCATGAGGGTTGGAAGCAACTTATTCTGAACTCCTATTAACGTTGATATTTTGGCCTCCTCCCATGAATTACAAATGTTATTATTATTTTTAAATATAGAGATAGAGTCTTACTATGTTGACCAGGCTGGTCTTGAACTCCTGGTATCAAGCAATCTTCCCATCTCAGCCTCCCAAAGTGCTGGGATTACAGGTGTGAGCTACTGTGCCTGGCCTCCATGAATGACGAATGCTCTTTTTTTTTTTTAATTTTTATTGCATTATAGGTTTTGGGGTACATGTGCAGAACGTGCAAGATAGTTGCATAGTTACACACATGGCAGTGTGTTTTGCTGCCTTCCTTCCCTTCACCCACACTTGGCATTCATCCCCAGGCTATCTCTCCCCAGCCCCCACTGCTGTCCCTCCCCCATTCCCCCCAATAGACCCCAGTGTGTAGTAGACCCCCTCTCTGTGTCCATGTGTTCTCATTTTTCTCACCCACCTATGAGTGAGTATGTGTGGTATTTCTTTTTCTGTTCTTGTGTCAGTTTGCTGAGAATGATGTTCTCCAGATTCATCCATGTCCTTACAAAGGACACAAACTCATCATTTTTGATTGCTGCATAATATTCCATGGTGTATATGTGCCACATTTTCCCAGTCCAGTCTATCATCGATGGGCATTTGGGTTGGTTCCAGGTCTTTGCTATTGTAAACAGTGCTGCAATGAACATTCGTGTGCATGTGTCCTTATAGTAGAACGATTTATAGTCCTTGATATATACCCAGTAATGGGATTGCTGGGTCAAATGGAATTTCTATTTCTAGGTCCTGAGGAATCGCCACACTGTCTTCCACAATGGTTGAACTAATTTACACTCCCACCAACAGTGTAAGAGTGTTCCTATTTCTCCACATCCTCTCCAGCATCTGCTGTCTCCAGATTTTTAATGATCGCCATTCTAACTGGCGTGAGATGGTATCTCAATGTGGTTTTGATTTGCATCTCTAATGACCAGTGATGATGAGCATTTTTCATATGTTTGTTGGCCTCATGTATGTCTTCTTTTGTAAAGTGTCTGTTCATATCCTTTGCCCATTTTTGAATGGGCTTGTTTGTTTTTTTCCTGTAAATCTGTTTGAGTTCTTTGTAAATTCTGGATATCAGCCCTTTGTCAGATGTGTAAACTGCAAAGATTTTTTCCCATTCTGATGGTTGCCGATTCACTCTAGTGACTGTTTCTTTTGCCATGCAGAAGCTGTGGAGTTTGATTAGGTCCCATTTGTCTATTTTGGCTTTTGTTGCCAATGCTTTTGGTGTTTTGGTCATGAAGTCCTTGCCTACTCCTATGTCCTGAATGGTTTTGCCTAGATTTTCTTCTAGGGTTTTTATGGTGTCAGGTCTTATGTTTAAGTCTTTAATCCATCTGGAGTTAATTTTAGTGTAAGGTGTCAGGAAGGGGTCCAGTTTCTGCTTTCTGCACATGGCTAGCCAGTTTTCCCAACACCATTTATTAAATAGGGAATCCTTTCCCATTGCTTGTTTTTGTCTGGTTTATCAAAGATTATATGGTTGTAGATATGTTGTGTTGCCTCCGATGCTTCTGTTCTGTTCCATTGGTCTATATCTCTGTTTTGGTACCAGTACCATGCTGTTTTGATTACTGTAGCCTTGTAGTATAGTTTGAAGTCTGGTAGTGTGATGCCTCCCGCTGTGTTCTTTTTGCTTAGAATTGACTTGGCTATGCGGCTCTTTTTGGTTCCATATGAAATTCATGGTGGTTTTTTCCAGTTCTGTGAAGAAATTCAATGGTAGTTTGATGGGGATAGCATTGATTGTGTAAATTACTTTGGGCAGTATAGCCATTTTCACGATATTGATTCTTCCTAACCACGAACATGGAATGTTTCTCCATCTGTTTGTGTCCTCTTATTTCGTTGAGCAGTGGTTTGTAGTTTTCCTTAAAGAGGTCCCTTACATTCCTTGTGAGTTGTATTCCTAGGTATTTTATTTTCTTTGTAGCAATTGTGAATGGCAGTTCGTTCTTGATTTGGTTCTCTTTAAGTCTGTTATTGGTGTATAGGAATGCTTGTGATTTTTGCACATTGATTTTATATCCTGAGACTTTGCTGAAGTTGCTTATCAGTTTCAGGAGCTTTTGGGCTGAGGTGATGGGGTCTTCTAGGTATACTATCATGTCGTCTGCAAATAGAGACAATTTGGCTTCCACCTTTCCTATTTGAATACCCTTTATTTCTTTTTCTTGCCTGATTGCTCTGGCTAGAACTTCCAGTACTATGTTGAATAGGAGTGGTGAGAGAGGGCATCCTTGTCTAGTGCCGGATTTCAAAGGGAATGCTTCCAGTTTTTGCCCATTAAGTATGATATTGGCTGTTGGTTTGTCATAAATAGCTTTTATTACTTTGAGATATGTTCCATCAATACCAAGTTTATTGAGGGTTTTAGCATAAAGGGCTGTTGAATTTTGTCAAATGCCTTCTCTGCATCAATTGAGATAATCATGTGGTTTTTGTTTTTGCTTCTGTTTATGTGGTGAATTACATTTATAGACTTGCGTATGTTGAACCAGCCTTGCATCCCCGGATGAATCCTACTTGATCATGATGGATAAGTTTTTAATGTGCTGTTGCAATCGGTTTGCCAGTATTTTATTGAAGATTTTTGCATCTATGTTCATCATGGATATTGGCCTGAAGTTTTCTTTTTCTTGTTGAGTCTCTGCCAGGTTTTGGTATCAGGATGATGTTGGTCTCATAAAATGATTTGGGAAGGGTTCCTCTTTTGGATTATTTGGAATAGTTTCAGAAGGAATGGTACCAGATCCTCTTTGTGTGTCTGGTAGAATTCAGCTGTGAACCCATCTGGACCTGGGCTTTTTTGTGTGGTAGGTTTAATTGCTGCCTCAACTTCAGACCTTGTTATTGGTCTATTCATAGTTTCAGCTTCCTCCTGGTTTAGGCTTGGGAGGACACAGGCATCCAGGAATTTATCCATTTCTTCCTGGTTTACTAGTTTATGTGCATAGAGTTGTTTGTAGTATTCTCTGATGATGGTTTGAATTTCTGTGGAATCTGTGGTGATTTCCTTATCGTTTTTTATTGCATCTATTTGGTTGTTCTCTTTTTTTTATCAGTCTGGCTAGTGGTCTGTCTATTTTGTTGATCTTTTCAAAACCAGCTCTTAGATTTATTGATTTTTGAAGGGTTTTTCTTGTCTCTATCTCCTTCAGTTCTGCTCTGATCTTAGTTATTTCTTGTCTTCGGCTAGGTTTTGAGCTTTTTGATCTTGCTCCTCTAGCTCTTTCAATTTTGATGATAGGGTGTCAATTTTGGATCTCTCCACTCTTCTCATGTGGGCACTTATTGCTATATATTTTCCTCTACAGACTGCTTTAAATGTGTCCCAGAGATTCTGGTACGTTGTGTCTTCATTCTCATTGGTTTCAAAGAACTTTTTATTTCTGCCTTCATTTCATTGTTTATCCAATCAACATTCAAGAGCCAGTTGTTCAGTTTCCATGAAGCTGTGCGTTCTGAGTTATTTTCTGAATTCTGAGTTCCAACTTGATTGCACTATGGTCTGAGAGACTGTTTGTTATGATTTCAGTTGTTTTGCATTTGCTGAGAAGTGCTTTACTTCCAATTATGTGGGCAGTTTTGGAGTAGGTGTGATATGGTGCTGAGAAGAATGTATATTCTGTGGATTTGGGGTGGAGAGTTCTGTAAATGTCTATCAGGTTTGCTTGTTCCCCGTCTGAGTTCAAGTTCTGAATATGCTTGTTAATTTTCTGTCTGGTTGATCTGTCTGATATTGACAGTGGAGTGTTAAAGTCTCCCACTATTATTGTGTGGGAGTCTAAGTCTCTTTGTAAGTCTTTAAGAACTTGCTTTATATATCTGGGTGCTCCTGTATTGGGTCCATAAAGATTTAGAATCGTTAGCTCTTCTTGTTGTATCGATCCTTTTACCATTATGTAATGACCTTCTTTGTCCCTTTTGATCTTTGTTGCTTTAAAGTCTATTTTATCAGAGACGAGAATTGCAACTCCTGCTTTTTTTGCTCTCCATTTGCTTGCTAAATCTTACCTCCATCCTTTTATTTTGAGCCTTTGTGTATCCCTGCATGTGAGGTGGGTTTCCTGGATACAGCACAGCGATGGGTTTTGTTTTTTCTCCAATTTGCCAGTCTGTGTCTTTTGATTGGAGCATTTAGCCCATTTACATTTAGGGTTAATATTGTTATGCGTGAATTTGATACTGCCATTTTGATGCTAGCTGGCTGTTTTGCCCATTGGTTCATGTAGATTCTTCATTTTGTTGATGGTCTTTAGCATTTGGTATGCTTTTAGGATGGCTGGTACTGGTTGTTTCTTTCCATGTGTAGTGCCTCTTTCAGGAGCTCTTACAAAGCAGGCCTAGTGGTGACAAAATCTCTGAGTCCTTGCTTGTTCATAAAGGATTTTATGTCCTTCACTTATGAAGCTCAGTTTGGCTGGATATGAAATTCTGGGTTGAAAGTTTTTTTTTTTAAGGATGTTGAATATTGGCCCCACTCTCTTCTGGCTTGTAGAGTCTCTGCCGAGAGATCTGCTGTGAGTCTGATGGGCTTCCCTTTGTGGGTGACCCGACCTTTCTCTCTGGCTGCCCTTAGTATTTTCTCCTTCATTTCAACCCTGGTGAATCTGACGATTATGTGCCTTGGGGTTGCTCTTCTGGAGTATCTTTGTGGTGTTCTCTGTATTTCCTGGAGTTGAGTATTGACCTGTCTTGCTAGGTTGGGGAAATTTTCCTGGATAATATCCTGAAGAGTGTTTTCCAGCTTGGATTCATTCTCTTCATCACATTCTGGTACACCTATCAAACGTAGGTTGGGTCTCTTCACATAGTCCCACATTTCTTGGAGATTTTGTTCATTCCTTTTTGTGCTTTTTTCTTTAATCTTGGTTTCTCATTTTATTTCATTGAGTTGATCTTCAACTTCTGATATTCTTTCTTCTGCTTGGTCAATTCGGCTGTTGAAACTTGTGCATGCTTCGTGAAGTTCTCGTGTTGTGTTTTTCAGCTCCTTCAATTCATTCATATTCCTCTCTAAGTTGTCCATTCTTGTTATCAATTCCTCGAATCTTTTTTCAAGGTTCTTAGTTTCTTTGCACTGATTTAGAACATGTTCTTTTAGCTCACTGAAGTTTCTCATTATCCACTTTCTGAAGTCTGATTCCATCATTTCGTCACACTCATTCTCCATCCAGCTTTGTTCCCTTGCTGGTGAGGAGTTTTGGTCCTTTGTAGGAGGTGAGGTGTTTTGGTTTTGGGTGTTTTCCTCCTTTTTGTGCTGGTTTCTTCCCATCTTTATGGATTTATCCACCTGTCATCTTAGTAGTTGCTGATTTTTCAATTGGGTCTCTGTGTGGACGCTGAGATTGTTGATGATGAAGTATTTCTGTTACTTAGTTTTCCTTCTAATGGTCTAGCCCCTCTGCTGTATGAGTGCTGAGGTCCACTCCAGGCCCTGCTTGTCTGGGGTATACCTGTAGCAGCTGTGGAACAGTGAGGGATGATACCAGTTTCTTCTTCTGCTGTCTTTGTTCCAGAATGATGCCCGCCAAATGTCAGTCTGATTAGTCCTTTTTGGGGTGACTCTTTGGATATACAGGGGTCAGGGAGCTGCTTGAGGAGACAGTCTGTGCTTTATAGGAGCTCCAGTGCTGAGCTGTGAGCTCCGTTGTTCATTCAGGGTTGTTGGGAGGTTGTTTATGTCTGCTGCAACAGAACTCATAAAACACCACCCTTTTTTCCCCCCTTAGATGCTCTATCTCAGGGAGTTGGGGCTTTCTTTATGAGTATCTGTTGCACTGGCCTGCCCCACTAGGAGGCAGTCTATTCACTATTTGCCTGCCGGGGCTCTGCCCTGCTAGCGTGGGTCCACCCTGTTGCTGCTGGGCTCTGTTCTGCTGTGGAGCGCTCCCCACTCCTGGCAGAGTCTCTCTGTTATGGCAGGTTGCCTCGGCAACTGCAGGCTGTGTCAGCCCTGGGCGGTACTTCAGTAGGGGCGGATTGCATCAGTAGTGGTGGATGCCTTTCCCCTGCTGGGCTGCACTGTCCTAGATGCTGACAGCAAAACTGTCAGCCCTGAGCACCTCCAATCACTTCCCTGCTTGTCCCCATGAGGGTGGGACCCGCCGAGCCCGATCACCCAGCTCCCTGCCTCAGAGTCCATCCTCTCTCTCTCTCTCTTCCTCTCCCCAAGCTGAAAGGTCGACTCTCTCACTGGCACCCCAGTAGACTGCCGATAGGGCACTGGGATCCGTGCAATCTCCCGTGCCACTGCCCACTGCACCGGCTCAGATCATGCTTCCCAGGAATCTCCTGGTCTGGCTCATTGTCCAAGTCCCGTTCAATCAGATGGACATGCCAATCTGCCCTTCCAACTCTCAGATTGCCAGTTTAACAGGGCACCCAGACCAGTGAGTTCCATGCTGGGTCCCACTGCGGCGCCAGCTGCAGTGGCTGCGCTAGCCGGCTTTACTAGCGTCCCATGTCTCTTCCACACCTGGGACTTTCAATGCTCTGTGGGCAAAAAAGGTCCATCCGAGAATGCGGCTAGGACTCACCCTCTGTGCCTTCACTGAGAGCTGCAATCCTGAGTTGCTTCTACGACGCCATCTTGCGAGTCCATTCACGAATGTTCTTAATGGCATCTAGAAAAGTAAATTCTTTCTGGAAGGTTTTCAATTTTCTTTGCCTAAATCTCTCTGTAGAATCACTATCTGTGGCAGCTATAACCTTATGAAATTTGTTTTTCTTAATTAAAAATTTTTAATTTTGGTTGGTACATGGTAGGTGTATATATTTGTGGAGTACATGAGATGTTTTGATACAGGCATGCAATGTGTAATAATAAAATCATGGAGAATCAAGTGTCATCCCCTTAAGCATTTATCCTTTGTGTTACAAATAATTCAATTATACTCTTTTCATTAGTTTCAATTGTACAATTAAGTTACTATTGAGTATAGTCACCCTGTTGTGCTATCAAATAGTTGTTAAATAATATGACTTGAAAGTCAAATTTACTTCTTGCTGATCAGTGGGCTATAGAATGGATATTCTGTTAGCAGACCAGAAACAACACTAATCTCCTTGTACGTCTCCATCATAGCTCTTGGGTAACTAGGTACATTATCAATGTGTGATAAAGTTTTGAACAAAACTTTTTTTTTCTGAGCAGTAGGTCTCAGCACTAGGCTTAAAATACTCGGTAAACTGTGCTGCAAACAGATGTGCTGTCATCCAGGCTTTGCTCCATTTCTATACCACAAGCAGAGTAGGTTTAGCATCATTCCTAAGGGCCCTAGGATTTTCTGAATGGTAAATAAATACTCGCTTTAACATAAAGTCTCAGCTGCATTACCCCCTAACAAGAGAGTCAATCTGTCCTTTGAAGCTGTGAAACCAGGCATTGACTTCACCTCTTAGCTATGAAAGTCCTGGGAGACATCTTCTTCCAATGCATAGCTATTTCAGCTGCACTGACAGTCTGCCATTTAACATGGGTCACTTCCCTCAGTAACCTTAGCCAGATCAAGATCACTAGAGGCAGCTTCTCCATGAGCTCCTGCTGCCTTGCCTTGCACTTTCATGTTTTGGAGGTGACTTCTTGCTGTGAACCTCATGAACCAACCTCTGCCAACTTCAAACTTTTCTTCTGCAGCTTCTTTAGCTTCCTCACCTCTCTCAGCCTTTACAGAATTGAAGAGAGTTGGGGCCTTTCTCTGGATTAGAGTTTGACTTAAGGAAGAATTATGGCTGGTTTGATCTATTCAGACCACTCAAAATTTCTCCATATCAGCAATAGGACTGTTTGCTTTCTTATCATTCATGTGTTTACTGGATCAGCAGTTTTGATTGTTTTCAGGAACTTTTCTTTTGCATTCATAACTTAACTAACTGTTTGGTGCAAGATGCCTAGCTTTAAGGTTATTTCAGTTTTTGACATGTCTTCCTTACTAAGCTTAATCATTTCTAGCTTTTGATTTAAAGTGAGAGAGATGCAACTCTTCCTTTTATTTGAATACTTAGAGATCATTTTAGGGTTATCAGCTGGCCTAAGATTGTTGTGTCTGAGAGAGGCCAAGGGAGAGAGATGGTAGAAAGAGCAGAATGGCTGGTCAGTCAGTGTAGAAGGCAGAACACAGGCAACATGTATGGATTAGGTTTGCTGTTTTTATGGGCAGAGTCCATGGCACCCCAAACAAGTATGGTATTAACATCAGAAATCGCTAATTACAGGTCAGCATAACAGATATAACAGAAGGGAAAATGTTTGAAATAATGTGTGAGTTACCAAAATATGACACATGGGCATGAAGTAAGTACATGCTTTTGGAAAAATTAATGTGTTTGATTCAGGGTTCCCAGAAACCTTTGCTTTGTAAAACACTCAATATCTGCAAAGCACAATAAAATGAGGTATGACTGTATACTGTTCAATAGTTTTTTACTTAAGATATTATGAACGTGATGCTTTTTTAAATGATTAATTTTTTGAGTTATATCTAAATGGCTGCAAAGAAGTTCATTGTATGAATATACAATAATTTAATGTGACAACCATTTTTAATTTTTCTAAAATATATTAAAAATTTTAAATCACCCATAATATTATTACTAAAATTCATGTAAAGCAGTAAGAGCAATTAGCCAGGCATGGTGGCAAACACCTGTAGTCCCAGCTACTCAAGAGGTTGAGGAAGGAGAATCACTTGAATCCAGGAGGCAAAATTGCAGTGAGCCGAAATAGCATCACTACACTCCAGCCTGGGTGATAGACCAAGACTCCATCTCAAAAAATAAAATAAAATAAAATAAAAAAGCAGTAAAACTCCTTCTATTCATGCTGTAATTTCCCCAAAGATCTCGTGTGGATCTTTCCCAATAATTTCCTAAGTTTGTAATTATCCATCAATAGGTACATATGTAGATCTGACACAGATCTTAGTCAGTGGCTCTGTTTTCCTTAGCGCACCTGTCTCCTGTATCCTCTGCCATCTACTCTGCCACTAGCCATGCCATATGGCTTCTTGCACAGGCCCAAGTAGCTTTGCTGCCTGGTGACAACCAGTTTGCTGTCCTAAGTGTGTAGCTTCTGATGCACAGCCAGGTCCAGCAGTGATTGTCCAGAGATTCCAGCTTTTTCCTCCATAGGAACTAGCAACCCATAAAATAGCTAGGGCTTTGGCATTTAAATTCACTATTAAAAGAATGTTATATTCTAGAGGTATAAGGGAGTTAATGTCCTATGGGGAATACTTTGTCAATGGAGAAAGAAGGTGGGCAGAAGCTGAGAAAGTAAGTTTCTCTCTACATAATATACTCTGAAGTAAAGTATCTATTTTTGGCTTACCCAGAAAAGTGTTCCATCTCAAGCAGACAATTCCTTCCCAGTAATTCACTATGATTTTGTGGTTTCTCATAAAGTAATAACTACTGACTCCTGTTTCTAGCTACTCTTATTTCTCCTTCTCTTACCCATGCTGCCCTTTTTATCTCTAAAATAAAACATCTAAAATCCAATCTAAAATAATAGATATGTCTACAGATGTATTAAAAAATTAAACAGACTAAATATTAAACAAAATAGCTCTGAACCATCCATTGTTTCAACAAGAAATCACAAAGGAAATTAGAAAATATCTTGAGTGGATTGAAAAAGGATAACACTAAATCAAAATACATGGAAAGAAGCTAAAGTAATGCTTACAGGAAAACTTATGAATTCAAATGTTTTACTAGAAAAGAAAAGTCTCCCAAATAAATTATCTAACCTTTGAACTTCAGAAAGTTAAAAAAAACCAACAACAAAAGAAATAATAATAATGAGAACAGCAATTAATGAAACAGGAAACACGAAAACAACAGAGAAAACAATGAAATCTAAAATTGTTTCTTTGAAATAATCAACACAATTGGTGAAGATTTTACTGGACTCATGAAGATGAAAACAAGAAGGTACAGATTGTCAATATCGGAATGAAAGACAGAGCCTCACAACAGATTCAACAGGAATTTAAAAAGAATTTAAGGTCGGGCATGGCAGCTCATTCCTGTAATCTCAGCACTTTGGGAGGCTGAGGCGGGCAGATCATTTGAGGTCAGGAGTTTGAGACCAGCCTGGCCAACATGGTAAAACCCCATATATACTAAACACACACACACACACACACACACACACACACACACACACACAATTAGCTGGAGTGCGGTGGCGCAGGCCTGTAGTTCTAGCTATTGGGAAGACTGAGGCAGGAGAATCACTTG
Source organism: Saguinus midas (assembly GCA_021498475.1). Lineage (NCBI taxonomy): Eukaryota > Metazoa > Chordata > Mammalia > Primates > Cebidae > Saguinus > Saguinus midas. The sequence continues at coordinate 2,641,517 of CM038405.1, read as the reverse complement.
AACCTGGGAGGTAGAGGTGAGCCAAGACTGTGTCACTGCACTCCAGCCTGGGCAACAGAATAAGACTCTGTCTCAAAAAATAAAATAAAATAAAATAATAAAAATAATTTAAGGTAATGATGAACAACTAATGTCAACAAGTTTAACAACATAAATGAAATAATCAAATTCCTAGATAGATATTGAATAGCAAAATTGACTTAAAACAAACAGAAAATCTTAATTAGATGTATATAAAGTAAAAAAAAATTGAATTAGTAATTAAATATATCCCTCCCGAAGAAGAGTGTAGCTCCAGATGGCTTAACCTGTGAATTCCATCTAACATTTAAGGGAGAAAGAATACCAGTCATACCCAAACATTTTCAGCAAATGAAGAAGAGAATATATGTCCAAATGTTTTAGAAAGCCAGTATTATTAGCCTGATACCAAAGAAAGATGTCAACATCAGATGAAAGGTGCCAAGCAATAGCTTTCATAAGTTTACATGCAACTGTATTTAACAAAATGGAAGCAAATTAAATCCAACAGTATGTAAAATGGTCATCTACTATAACTCCCTGGAATTAAGCCTAGTAATGTAAATTTGGTTTACTATCTAAAACCCAGTGAACATAGTACATCATATAAATAAAATTAAGTAATAAATCAATAGAATCATCTCAAAAGACATAAAAGAATTTTGATACAAATCCAACACTAATTCCTGATAACTCAAAACAAACATGCAGAAAAATAAAAGTGACAAACTAGCATAAAGAACAGAGGACAGTAATTGGAATTATATCATTTTAAGGCTCTTACCTTAAACAAAAGTGTTAAAACATTAATTCAAGGTAGACTGTGATAAAAATACATATTGTAATCTTTCTTCTTTTTTTTTTTTTGAGATGAAGTCTCGCTCTGTCCCCCATGCTGGAGTGCAGTGGTGCAATCTTGGCTCACTGCAACCTCCACTTTGTGGGTTTAAGTAATTCTCCTGCCTCAGCTTCCTGAGTAGCTGGGATTACAGGTGCCTGCTATCATGCTCAGATAATTTTTGAATTGGTTTCACCATGTTGGCTAGGCTGGTCTCAAATTCCTGATGTCAAGTGATCCGCCCACCTCAACCTCCCAAAGTGCTGGGATTACAGGCATGCATGACCACGCCCAGCTAATTTTGTATTTTTAGTAGACGGGGGTTTCTCCATGTTGGTCAGGCTGGTGTTGAACTCCTTACCTCAGGTGATCTTCCTGACTTGGCCTCCCAAAGTGCTGGGATTACAGGCATGAGCCACTGTGCCTGGCCAACTGGGCCTGGTGCCATATCCCTGCAGTTCTAGCTACTCAGGCTGAGGCAAGAGAATCCTTTGAACCCAGGAGTTCAAGGTTGCAATGAGATATGATCGTGCCATTGCAGCTCAGCCTGTTTGAGAGAGCCAGACTCTGTTTGTAATACTTAAATAAACATAGAAGGACTGGATGTCTGATTTTCAAAATTCAGATTTTCATATGAGATAAATAAGTAAATAAATATACAAGACCCAACACTATGCTGTTTTTAATAAACATATTTTAGATATAGACACAACATTTAGGCAAAAATATGGATATAAATGTGTCATACAAATACTATCCTAAAAGAGTTGGTGAGCTCATATTAATATTAGATAGTCTTCAAAACAGGAGTAATGCCAAAAATAAAGGTGTCAAGTCATAATCAAAATAGGCCAGTTCATAAAATTAACAATCTTAAATGGGTGAGCCTAATGAAACTTCAAAATGTGTGAAACAGACATCAACAGAGTAGAGGTGACGATAATCAGATCTGCTTTTTCAAGTGTCTGTGGAACACTAATCAAGATAGATCAAATACTGGACCACAAAATAATCTCAATAAACATTAAAGGATTTAAATCATAGAGAGTTTGTATTCTGAACAAAATAGGGCTAAATTAAAAATCAGTAACAAAAATATATTCAGAAAAACTTTAATATTTGGCAATTAAGCATATAATTTTAAATAACTGAATAATTCTCAGATATATATTTAAATTTTTTTATTGTGTTAAAATTTTAACAATTTTAACTTTATAATTCAATAGCATTAAGTACATTTGCAGTGTTGTACAACTATCATCTCTATTTCCATCACAAACTGAAAGAAAGTACCCATTAAACAGTAACTCACCATTAGTTCCTCTCCCTAGTCTCTGGTAAACACTGATCTTTGTTCTGTCTTCACAAATTTGCCTATTCTAGATATTTCATATCAGTGGAATCACACAACATTTGTCTTTTTATGTCTGGCTTACTTCACTTAGTATCATGTTTCCAAGTTTCACCCATGTTGCATGTATCAGAACTTCATTCCCTTTAATGGGTGAGTAACAGTCTATTATATATGTATCATATTTTATTTATCCATTCATTTGTTGATGGACATGGGTGGTCCCTGCTTTTTGGCTATGGCAAATAATGCTGCGATAAACTTTGGTGTAAAAATATCTGTTCCAGATCCTGCTGTCAACATTTCTGTATATAATACCTAGGAGTGGGATTTCTGGGTCTCTGTGTGATTCTGTGAGGAACCACCAAACTGTTTATCTGTATGATAATACTCCACTTCTCTGGGACCAATTTTCTGTATTTGCCTGTTCTTACATTGCTATAAAGAACTACCTAAGACTGGGTAATTTATAAAGAAAGAAGGTTTAATTGACTCACAGTTCTGCCAGCTGTACAGGAAGCATGACTGGGGAGAACTCAGGAAACTTAGGAAGGTGAAGGAGAAGCAAACATCCCTTATATGGCGGAATCAGGAGGAAGAGAGAGAGAAGAAGGAGCTACACACTTTTAAACAACTAGAAAATATTGCGAGAACTCACTCATTATCATGAGAACAGCAAGGGGGGAAATCTGCCAATCTGCCCCTATGATCCTACCAGGCCCCTCCCACACCAGGGATTACAATTCAACATGAGATTTGGGCAGGGACACAGACCCAAACCATACCACCATATCACCTTTGAGCAAAACAAAGGTTAATCAAAGAACATTTCTTATTAGTGTATTTTCACTTGTGCTTTAAATAGTTGTTAGACAAATGCTGAGTTAGAAATCAGGCATAATTGACTTTTTTTTTTCTGTTTAACTCCTATAAATATTTCTTAAATTAAAAATAGCCAGACATCTTCAAAATTGCATGATGGAAAGAAGCAATGCCTGAGTGGTTCACTCTTCATTTTATGGCCAGATTGAAGTTAAGGTCATGAGTAATCAATCACTATTCTCTTCCTTAGGAGAAAAAAGTGTCCCTTGAGCAAAGCCTCTGATCACAGTAGGTTAATAGCCTCCATCACTCTGTTTTTGTGTGACTTGTACCTTCCACTTCCTGGATTCTTGCTTGAAAAACTTTGGGTTTCCATTCTGTCCACCCATGACTCAAATTATTTTATCTCCCTTCTCTGACAGCTCATTCAATGATTAATTTTAGAAAATATCCTTAGCTTATTTTAAACAAAATATTATTTTTATAGAATTTGAACTCTGAACTTAATTTGTTCAATAAATTGAACTTAATTTAATAGGGCATATAAATAGCATATCTAATGTAACAAATAATTAAACAAATATGCAGAGAGGTGATTCATTATTTAAAAAAGACTGTTTCCAGCATGATAATATCATGAAATCAGATTAAATCCATGATATTCTTTAACGTGTCTATTTCGTTAACTTATTTGTCACTTCACAAATAGAGGGCTTTTTTTCTATTGCAGTTAATATTGTGTTTATCAATACATAATTCAAAATAAATATGCTACAGGCTTTGGATGTCTTTAGGCAATCACTAATTAACAGCTAACACAGAAAAGATGTCATGTGTTTTGGTGACATGGTTGAATTTGATAAGGGATTTTTCTTCTTTATTTTTTTGAGGTGGAGTCTTGCTCTGTTGCCCAGGCTGGAGTGCAATGGCTCAATCTTAGCTCACTGCAACTTTCGCCTCTGAGTTCTTGCAATTCTCCTGCTTCAGCCTCCTGAGTAGCTGGGACTACAGGCGCACGCTGCCACAACTGGCTAGTTTTTTGTATTTTAGTAGAGACGGATTTCACCGTGTTGCCCAGGCTGGTCTCGAACTCCTGAGCTCAGGCAATCCTCCTACTTTGGCTCCCTAAAGAGCTGGGTACCGGTGTGAACCATTGGACCCCTCTGCATTTTAAACAACTGAACATTAAGTGCTGCATTTAAAAACACACACACACACACACACACACACACACACACACACAGTGATACTGTTTAAAACGGGTTAAAAATACGGTGTGCATTGTGATGATTTCCTCCAGTGTTTCTCAGAAGTACATTAATATGCCAATGGACTCTCATTTTTCCTGTATGTACCAATTATAAGATAAAGGGTTAAAATAATTCTGAAAAGATGTAACTGTAATGAATGAGAATAAAAGACCCTGGTGACCCCATCCTTCTGAAAACTTCAAAAGCAGTAGAAAATCTACAAAAAAATACACGCAGCTTTAGCAAAAATTACTAAATCCTCCTAACAACTTCCATTGATCTTGGACTTCCTAGCCTGTAGAACTATTAATAAATATTTTCTTTTATTCTTGTCTTTTTAAAAAAAGATCTTCATGGTGTGAGTGGAGTGTCTGAAAAGGGGCGCCTCTCAGCTCCTGCCTGGGTGCTCACTGGAGCTGAGGTGCTCACTTGAACAGAGGTGCAGCTTGGGCCACCGTGGGAAAACCAGCCTTCTCTGGGAAAACCAGCCTTCCCTGGGAAGCACCCCTCTCTCAGGAGTGGCCCTGCCGCCTCTCGCCAGCCTTGTCTAGTGGGGGCCTGGGCCACCCTGCAGGCAGGTGCTGCTGTGGTCTGCACCTCTGTGTTCAGGGCTCACAAATGGAAGTGGAGCCTCTATGCTATGCCCTGGGTGGCACGGGAGGGCAAACAGGCTCCAGGGCTGTGCCCAACAGCACAGCCAGGAGGCCCCTGCCCGGTCTCTGGGCCTCTGTAAACAGACCCTGGAGGCACCCACCTCAGTCACACCCCTGATAAATGCTGGGGACTGTCAGCTCTGCAGAGATGAGCAGGTTGTCTACCGAAGGCCCAGCTTGCCCACCCCTCCCTGCACAGCACATGCAGCAGCAAATGGCGAACAGAGCAGCCAGTAGGACTGCCAGCAAAGGCAACAGTAGATGCAGTGGAATAAGCCTCCCCGGCAGCTCCTCCCTCCCTTCCCTAGAGTGGCCAGGAGCCCTGCAGACCTAGACCTCCTTTAGTCATCGCCCGGGGGTGCTAGCTGCCTGGAGACTCACTCCCCAGGAAGGACCCCTGATCTTGGCTGCCTTCCTCTCCCTGCTGCACAGTGGCTGCCTCCTTACCCTCCTCTTCCTCCTTGCCCTCCTCATCCCACTCCTCTCCTGTTCCTCATCCTTGGGCTCCTCCTTGCCCTCCTCCTTTTCCTCCCCCTCCCCCCTCCTTCCCTACTCCTCTTCCTCCTTCCTCCTCCTCCTCCCTCTCTCCCTCCTCCTCCCTCTCCTCCTCTTTCCTCCCCTCCTCCTCCTTCCCCTCTTCCTCCTCTGCTGCTTTTCCTTGCCCTCCTCCTTGTTCTTGCTCTTGCATTTGCTCTTCACAACCTTTCTTTCCTCTTTGCCTTTTTCTTGGTCCACTCCTTGGAGGGAATTTGCCTTCCTTATCTTCCATGCTGCTCTCTTTGGGGTCCGCCTCCTCCAGCCCCAGTTCTGAGGTCTGAGCCGCGGTGTGAAGGCCGGAAAGTTGGGCTGGGTTGCGGGGGCTGCTGGGCAAGGCCCTCATCCTCCTGTCACAACAGAGATGTTGTCTGGCACGGGAAACATGCCCCCTCCGCTGTGTGCCCCACGCTTTGCTCTCACAGTTGGGGTCGTTCATGAAGGACAGCATTAAGCAGCGATGGGCCCCTCAGGGTCACTGACAACAAAGCCTGCTACTTCGTCCCTCCTTGTGTCAGAGAAGAGCCCTCGGCAGGGACCTGGGCCTGCCTGGCTTCTGGAAGCGCCTGGGAGAGCAGGTGCAGCCCTCGTGGGAGCTGCCCCCTCCATGGCCTTCAGGCCTTTGTGGAGGGGCTGTGGTCTCTGGCTCTGCACACTGTTGGGTAGCCCAGGCAGTGCCTTTTGGGGGACCTGCCACCTCCCCTGTTCTGGAAAGAGTGATGTTTTGACTGGGGATTGGGCCCGAGAGTGGCAGGGGTTTCCCCTTGGGGCTGGGCCCTGAGGCCCACGTCGTCTTGGAAACCTGCCAGTTTTCTGGGTGTGGGGCTCCCGCTGAGGCCCTCCCCAGGCTGTGGCTATTCTCCTTCAGCCTTGAGTCCCACTCTCTTCGTGTCCCTGGTCGGGGGGGGGGGGTGTGTGGTGGTGGTGGTGGCTTTTTCTTCCAGGAAGATGGGGTCCAGGTGGGTGCTGGGAACCGTCTTCCACATTCTGGACTTTTGCTGAGGCCTCTGCAGCCGGGGCCGGCTCTGGAGGAGGAGGGGCCGCATTGGCCGCTCCATGTCCCAGACAGCCCGAAGGTGACGTTGCGCCTCGGGGCGGGGTGGCTGGCGGGCCCCAGGAGCATGTGGGAGCGGGCAGGGTCTTCGACCCTGGGGTGTGGAGGACGCGGGGTGGGGTACGGTGTAGGACTGGGGACAGGCTGTGGGGGCGTTGAGGGGCCCCTGTGGGGCGGGCGGGGTGAGGAGACCTTGTGCTCCGTGTGGACACTGTGCTCAGAAGTATCGCCGGCGCCTGGGAGCCCAAGACCTGGCTGTTCCTGTTGGCCGCCAGCGGGGACGCAGATATGCGGCTGGGAGACTCCCATCTGGAGGAAAATGCAATGGTTCTGGGCCTCTGTCTCCTGCTGCACCGACCCCTCCTCCAGCCTGGAGTCCACCCTCAGCTCCTTCGTCTCCCCCTGAAGCTGCAAAAATGGAGTACTGAAAAACTAGTGAGGGTGCTTTAGGTCCGAGCTGTACCTCCTGGAAGACTCGAAGCAGGGGAACAGGAGGAGCCTGGAGTTTGGCGCGCCTCAGGCAGGATGACTCCCGCTCGCTCCTGTCCCGCAGTCCCCAGCACGCACACCTGCTCGTGGGGGGCACTTTTTGAAGCCCCGGAGAATGCATTTGACAACGCAGTGTTTGGTGATGGGGAACACCTGGCCAGCAGGTGGCAGTTCTCGGGCACGTCCCATAACTTGCTATCTAGGGTCATTTCGGACTCCGCCTCCTGGGGCTGTTCTCCCCCTGCAAGCCCCAGCCTGGCTGTCTGCATTTTCCACCATCAACTTCCTCCAAGACTGCAACTCTCACGACGTCCTCAGTGGTCTGATGGCTCCCGTGGATGCTGTGGCCCGGATCCCTGCGTGGGGCTGTCCTCCTCCACCAGCTGCTTGCCCTGCGGACGGTGCCTCAGCTCAGTGGGACGGGTGGCCCTGTCTCCCGGATCGCCATCTTCATGTCTTACTGCACCCCTAGGCGAAGAGCCTTAGTGGCGCTCAGCACCTGGCCTGCAGCGCGCAGGGGATGTTCTTGTCCCTGCCCGGGGCCTTCTCCAACCCCACCAACTTCTTCAGGGTGGGAACCGTGTTTCTACTAGGACGTGGGAGCCCGGTGGCGGCCAGGAAGCTCAGCGGCAGCGGAGGCGCAGCCCGACTAGCACTGTGTCCCTCGGGACAGACCTTCCCGAGGCTTGGGACCGGCGGCACCAGGTGGCCTCCAGCGCGGGCACCTGACCTCAGTGCGTTTCTGCCCTGGCCTGAGACCTCCCGAGCCGCGGCTCTCCAGCCCTCGGCGCCGCCACCTGGGAGCCGGCTGTGCAGGGCACCAGGGAGAAACGCATTTCTGTTTAGAAGCCACCCAGTTTACGGTGCTTTTTTTGTTTTGTTTTGATTTTTTTGAGACGAAGTTTAGCCCTGTCGCCCAGGCGGGAGTGCAATGGCGCGATCTTGGCTCACTGTAACCTTCACCTTCGGGTTCAAGCGATTCTTCTGCGGCAGCCTCCCGAGTAGCTGGGATTACATTCATGTGCCACCACACCCGGCTAATTTTGTTTTTTAGTAGAGACGGGTTTCACCATGTTGGTTAGACTGGTCTCAAATTCCTGACCTCAGGTCTGATCTGACCGCCTCAGCCTCCAAAGTGCTGGTATTACAGGCATGAGCCACCGCCCCAGGCTATGCTTGCTTTTTAAGTTTTTCTTTTTTAAAAAAAATTTTATTTGATTTCCCCGAAATCTTGATAGTGTCTTACATAGCCTCAAATTTCTTTTTGGCAAAGTTACAGTTGCCAAATCTTTAGTAGTTTCCACAATTGTCTGAAAAGACACGATTATGTTGCCACAAAAAGAAGGAAAAAATAAGAGACAAAGAGCAAGAGACAGAGTTTGAGAATTTGAATTTTCTATACAGATAGATTAAATTTTCCAAATAGTGTTTCTCCTTTTTTTCTGTTGAAGTAAAAACACCCAAATTTTTGCGCATAATTGTGCAACTGAAATCCCCCCTAGACTCTCACCTTGCCCTAATTAAAAAATAGTTATATTCTAGAAAATGAGAAAGAAGGCTTGGCGCACTGGCTCATGCCCGTAATCCCTGCAGGCGGACAGTTCACGAGGTCAGGAGATCCAGACCATCCTGGCTAACATGGTGAAATCCCGTTTCTACTAAAAATACAAATAATTAACCGGGCTCGGTGGGGCGTGCCTGTAATCCCAGCTACTCAGGAGGCTGAGGCAGGAGAATCACATGAACCCGCAAGGCGGAGGTTGTAGTGAGCCGAGATTGTGCCAGTACACTCCAGCCTGGGGGAGTGAGCCGAATAAATAAATAATAAGAAAAAAGAAAAAGGTTAAGGATTGGACACAGAGATGCACACATTTTCTTCTCAACTGTCAAAAGCACGAGGAAAATCTGTAGACTTCCCAGAGATGAGTTTTCTGTTTTATTTTCCAAACTTCACTCTTATTAACCACCTTTAAAACACTGGTAGATCTTTTCTGAAGTGAAGTTTTAAAATAGTCCCTTCATTGTTTGAAAGAAAAATATAACCCTTAGTTTACCAATTTGTAATTTTTAGTTGAAGGAACAACTCGATAATAGGGACTAAGGGAAATGAAGTTTCTCTGTGGGAGGCCCTGCTGAGTGCCGTCTTGAGCCAGCGGGCAACGCTGCGCCTCCCCGTGGGAGGGCGCCCTCGTTCCAGCCCCGGAGAGCTCACCCGCTGGGCACCCTGGCTTGCTGTGGGCTGCACGGATGGCTCCCTGGCTGGCTGTAAAATGAAGACCTGGTTCAGAGATTAAAGTGGCCCTGTCAGTAGTTCTCAATAGCGCCAAGCTAGTTGCTAACGCTAACAGCTGCAATAGCTGCTACCCACTCAGCAAAGCGCCTGGGACCCATCCTGCCTCCCACGCCACCTTCTGAAACTCTTCCTGCCTCGGGACCTTTGGCTATGGGCTTTGCAGTATCACTTCAGCAGATCAAAGGTATACGGGAAAGAATAACGGCTGGATCCGCCTCCACAGGCCCTTATACAACCTCACACATCACAGCCAGACCCAAAGCACTCATGGTGTTGAGCAAGAGCCCAATGTGGAATTCCAGCTCAGGTCTCACAACAATGCCTTGATTGCCGAGATTCGAAGAAAGCGTCTTAAACATTTCGCTTCAGTGAAGTCCCTGAGAAGAAACACTCATCACAGCTCACTCTGCTGCTGACACTGGATGTGCTCACCTTAGGTCCTCCCACCGCCAGGCTGTCTGGCCTTGGGATCACACTGACCCAGACATGCACACACATGGGCGCTGGCTTCCTTCCTCCTCACAACTCAGCATGTTCTTGTTCTAGAAGTCCCCAGGATCATGTTGGACAATGTGGGAAACAGAAGTGCAAAAATGGAATGAGAAGAAAGAGAACCCAATGTCCCTATGCAACAATTAGGCTTTGGTGATGGAATTTTCTCGTATTATAGAAGATGCCTTGTCAACATCATGGGAGCAACAGCACAATATTCTATCTTGCTCTCATTCATTTCCCATTCTCTAAAACCTATTGCCAGGTTTAAAATTATATAGTTTAAAATTTTTTGTCATTGTGAGCATTATTATACATAAAAACTTCTCCATGTTTTTGGGTAATTTTCTTAGAATTTATTTTGAAATCAAAATTAAGTCAAATTTCAACCTAATCAAAACTAGGTAAAAAGAAGCTAGGTCAAGAGATATTGACGCATGTTGCTAAATTCCTTTCCAACTGAATTGAAACTTCTTTTTTTCTGCCCAGCAATCTTTGACACTAGTTTACCAGATACTTGCCAGCAATTGTTATCATGTTTTGGGAAATATTTTTACAATTTTATGTTAGATTATTACTGTAATTAAACTTTTCCCATGTGCTTGTTAGTAGTATGTGGAAATTTCCCATGTGCTTCATCAACTTGCTGTGCCCATAACGATTTTTCTAATTGATTGCATGATGTCTTTATATAGCATAAATATTTCAAGTTGTTTCATTCAATTTTGACTTTTTTGTACATCTGTTTTTTCACTTTTAGGTAGTTAATAGATCAGTTTTTGTACTTATTCTTTTGCTTTATATATTAACCTTGGTTATTTGTTTTTATTTATTTTACTTTTCAAATGTATCTGGAATCCAGCTTGTGAAGATATAAATTATTTTCTGTATACCAAAGCAATGAACATTCCTTTTTTTTTTTAAATTAAAATGACTTATTTTCTTTTAGATATGTACCCAAGAATAGGATTGCTTGATTGTAGGCCAAAATAATAGAGAGCAGGCCTACACCATATCTACTGAAGAGTTCATCTGCATCTGCTTAATACATTAACCTTAGTTTAAGATTTATAGTTTATAGAAGTTTGTGTATGTATTAGCTAAACGAAGAGTGCAGCTTGTACTTTGTAAAACAATGCTAGGTTGGTGAGAAAGCTAACGTTTGGGCATCAAAGACTGGAACACCTGCTCCATTGCTCAACCTCCTGTTACTTGAAGCCCTCAGTAAGGGTCTCCTGCCCTGGAGGAGGGGACCTTGCTCACAGGCTTGTAGAGGATCTTGCAGGAGGCCTCCAGGCTGGCTGAGATATGAGTGGCATTCTCTGGTCTCCCGCCTGTTCCATGGGTTACTGGGCTAAGGAGATAGTCTCTCCTTTGAGGTACATCATGTGGTCAGAACTTGCTAGCTCTTACATATTCCCACAGGTCTGCAGCTGCACCTCAGTAATGATCGATCATTTAATTATACTATACTAGTTTAGTTTTCAGAATAACCATATACCCCCTACTAAATGTAGATGATGTAAACTGTTCCATTGTGTGCACTCACCCCATGATCACCCCACCTTGAGTGATATGATCAAACTATGCTTGTGTTGCAATAAATATGTGTGGAGCCTAGAGCTCTGTGAAAAACCCCTGGGCCCATGCTAATGATTTCTATTTCTGTGTCTGTGTCTTTTTTTCCCTTAATTCCCTCTTTGCTGTTGGGGCTTAGAACACCCGCAGGTTGTGCTGTGGCTGGTCCACAACACTTGATCAGATGGTAGTTCTGTTTCAAGCTCTTTGAGAAATCTTTGAATTGCTTTTCACAGTTGCTGAACTACTTTGCATTCCCACCAACAGTATGTAAGTGTTCCCTTTTCTCCGCAGCCTCACCAGCATCTGTTGTTTTTGTCTTTTGCATAATTGCCATTCTGACTGGTGTGAGATGGTATTTCATTGTGGTTTTGATTTGCATTTCTTGGATCAGTGATGTTGAGCAATTTTTTTCATGTGTTAGTTGGCTGCTTGTATGTCTTCTGAAAAATGTCTGTTCTTGTCTGTTGTCCACTTTTTAATGGTCTTATTTGGTTTTTGCTTGTTGCATTAAATTCCTTACAGCTCTAGATATTAGACCTCTGTAGGATGCATAATTTGTGAATATTTTCTCTCATTCTGTAGTTTGTCTGTTTACTCTGTAGATACTTTCTTTAACTGTGCAGACACTCTTCAGTTTAACCAGGTCCCACTTGTTAATGTATGTTTTCATTGCAATTGTTTTTGAGGACTCATAAACACTGAATACTAATGGACACAAAGATAGCAACAATAGATACTGGAGACTAACAGAGGCAGGAGGGCTGGAGTTGGGGAAGGATTGAAAAACTAACTTGGGTACTACTATCCTTACTATCTGGATGATGGAATCATTCCTTCCCAAGGCCAATGTCCAGAATGATGTTTCCTAGGTTTTCTTCTAGATTCTTATAGTTTGAGGGCTTAGATTTAAATCTTAAATCCATCTTGAGTTAATTTTTGTATACAGTGAAAGGCAGGGGTCTAGTTTCATTCTTCTACATATGGCTAGCCAACATTTACTGAATCCTTTCTCTACTGCTGAGTCCTTTCCCCCTATTTACTGAATCCTTTCCCTACTGCTTACAGCTTCATTTCTTGGTTCTCTATTCAGTTTCATTGGCTGTTTCATTGGGTTTTTGTCTGTGTGTTTTGTTTTTACTATTACCATGCCCTTTTTGGTATAGTATGAAGTCAGATAATGTGATACCTCCAGATTTGTTCTTTTTGCTTAGGATTGCTTGGCTATTTGGACTCTTTTTTGGTTCTATATGAATTTTAGAATATCAACTTAGGTTACATCAATGGGGATTGAATAAAGAATATGTGGTATATATATACCATGGAATATTATACATAGCCATATAAAATAGTGAGGTCATGTTCTTTGTAGCAACATGGATGCAGCTAGAGGCCATTATCCTGAATAAATTAACACAGGCACCGAAAACCAAATACTGCATGTTCTCACTTATAAGTGGGAGCTAAATACTGAGTATTAATGGACACAAAGATGGCAACAATAGACACTGGAGACGAACAGAGGCAGGAGGACTGGAGTCAGGGAAGGACTGAAAAGCTAATGGGTGCTATCCTCACTATCTTGGTGATGAAATCATTAATATCCTAAACTTCAGTGTCACATGATCTACCCATGCAGCTGTGTATGTACTCCCAAAATCTAAAATAAAAGTTGAAAATTTTTTCAAAAATTATTGAAGGAAAAAATAGTAATAAATAACTATGAAGAAAATTTCTTTTTTTTTTTAAAATTTTTATTGCATTATAGGTTTTGGGGTACATGTGCAGAACGTGCAAGATAGTTGCATAGGTACACACATGGCAGTGTGTTTTGCTGCCTTCCTCCCCTTCACCCACACTTGGTATTCATCCCCAGGCTATCCCCCTCAGCCCCCCGCTGTCCCTCCCCATTTCCCCAACAGTCCCCAGTGTATAGTAGACCGCCTCTCTGTGTCCATGTGTTCTCATTTTTCTCACCCACCTATGAGTGAGTATATGCAGTATTTCTTTTTCTGTTTTTGTGTCAGTTTGCTGAGAATGATGTTCCCCAGATTCATCCATGTCCTTACAAAGGACACAAACTCATCATTTTTGATTGCTGCATAATATTCCATGGTGTATATGTGCCACATTTTCCCAGTCCAGTCTATCATCGATGGGCATTTGGATTGGTTCCAGGTCTTTGCTATTGTAAACAGTGCTGCAATGAACATTCGTGTGCATGTGTCCTTATAGTAGAATGATTTATAGTCTTTTGGATAGATACCCAGTAATGGGATTGCTGGGTCAAATGGAATTTCTATTTCTAGGTCCCTGAGGAATCGCCACACTGTCTTCCACAATGGTTGAACTAATTTACACTCCCACCAACAGTGTAAGAGTGTTCCTATTTCTCCACATCCTCTCCAGAATCTGCTGTCTCCAGATTTTTAAATGATTGCCATTCTAACTGGTGTGAGATGATATCTCAATGTGGTTTTGATTTGCATCTCTCTAATGACCAATGATGATGAGCACTTTTTCATATGTTTGTTGGCCTCATGTATGTCTTCTTTTGTAAAGTTTCTGTTCATATCCTTTGCCCATTTTTGAATGGGCTTGTTTGTTTTTTTTTCTGTAAATCTGTTTGAGTTCTTTGTAAATTCTGGATATCAGCCCTTTGTCAGATGTGTAAACTGCAAAGATTTTTTCCCATTCTGATGGTTGCCGATTCACTCTAGTGACTGTTTCTAAAAATATGGAACGCTTCACGAATTTGCGTGTCATCCTTGCGCAGGGGCCATGCTAATCTTCTCTGTATCGTTCCAATTTTAGTATATGTGCTGCCGAAGCGAGCACAGAAAATTTCTTAACAGTATTTTGTAGTCCATCTCTTCTCCACTGATGCAGATGACTTTCTTTCCAATATTTTAAGTTTTATGTCACTATAATCTATGTTTGAATCATCTCTTCTAATAACTGTTTAATCTTGCATCATATCATTTAAATAATTGTTTCATAAATTTTAATACCTAATTAGCATGACTCCTTAACTCTTCTTTTACAATTTTATAAATATTTTAAGCATTTAAGATAAATTTTAGAATCACTTTGTCATATTCAAATAAAATTCTCTTGAGATACCATCTCACGCCAGTTAGAATGGCAATCATTAAAAAATCTGGAGACAACAGATGCTGGAGAGGATGTAGAGAAATAGGAACACTCTTACACTGTTGGTGGAGTGTAAATTAGTTCAAAAATTGTGGAAGACAGTGTGGCGATTCCTCAAGGACCTAGAAATAGAAATTCCATTTGACCCAGCAATCCCATTACTGGGTATCTATCCAAAGACTATAAATCATTCTACTATAAGGACACATGCACACGAATGTTCATTGCAGCACTGTTTACAATAGCAAAGACCTGGAACCAACCCAATTGCCCATCGATGATAGACTGGACTGGGAAAATGTGGCACATATACACCATGGAATATTATGCAGCAATCAAAAATGACGAGTTCGTGTCCTTTGTAGGGACATGGATGAATCTGGAGACCATCATTCTCAGCAAACTGACACAAGAACAGAAAAGGAAATACCACATATTCTCACTCATAGGCGGGTGAGGAAAAATGAGAACACATGGACACAGAGAGGGGTCTACTACACACTGGGGTCTATTGGGGAAATGGGGAGGGACAGCGGGGGAGCTGGGAGGATAGCCTGGGGAGAAATGCCAAATGTGGGTGAAGGGGAGGAAGGCAGCAAAACACACTGCCATGTGTGTACCTATGCAACTATCTTGCATGTTCTGCACATTTACCCCAAAACCTAAAATGCAATAAAAAAATAAAATTTGGATTTTGGCAAAATTACTGTTAAATAAATTGATTTATTTATTTATGCTCAGAAACATGATGAATGATTTTCTCTCTATGTCCATATCTCCTTTGCAATGTTACTTTCTTTATCAAGGGGTGGGGTCTATTTCCCAATTTTTTGAATCTTGGGGGACTTGTAACTTGTTTGACCAACACAATTTGGTGAAAGTGGCCTGTGCCAGCTCAAGTCTAGACTCCTGGAGGAAGCATTGAGTGCTTCTCACTTCCCCTTTGAACCTGCTCAGCTGCAATGTGATCAAGCCCAAGTTAGCCTGCTGGAAGATGAGAGACCCCAGAAAACAGAAAGCCACTGCTCCAGCTAAGACCATCCTGGAACAACCTGCTCCAGCTGGCCTGTAAATTCTGGATATCAGCCCTTTGTCAGATGTGTAAACTGCAAAGATTTTTCCCATTCTGATGGTTGCCGATTCACTCTAGTGACTGTTTCTAAAAATATGGAACGCTTCACGAATTTGCGTGTCATCCTTGCGCAGGGGCCATGCTAATCTTCTCTGTATCGTTCCAATTTTAGTATATGTGCTGCGAGCGAGCACAGAAAATTTCTTAACAGTATTTTGTAGTCCATCTCTTCTCCACTGATGCAGATGACTTTCTTTCCAATATTTTAAGTTTTATGTCACTATAATCTATGTTTGAATCATCTCTTCTAATAACTGTTTAATCTTGCATCATATCATTTAAATAATTGTTTCATAAATTTTAATACCTAATTAGCATGACTCCTTAACTCTTCTTTTACAATTTTATAAATATTTTAAGCATTTAAGATAAATTTTAGAATCACTTTGTCATATTCAAATAAAATTCTCTTGAGATACCATCTCACGCCAGTTAGAATGGCAATCATTAAAAAATCTGGAGACAACAGATGCTGGAGAGGATGTAGAGAAATAGGAACACTCTTACACTGTTGGTGGGAGTGTAAATTAGTTCAAAAATTGTGGAAGACAGTGTGGCGATTCCTCAAGGACCTAGAAATAGAAATTCCATTTGACCCAGCAATCCCATTACTGGGTATCTATCCAAAAGACTATAAATCATTCTACTATAAGGACACATGCACACGAATGTTCATTGCAGCACTGTTTACAATAGCAAAGACCTGGAACCAACCCAATTGCCCATCGATGATAGACTGGACTGGGAAAATGTGGCACATATACACCATGGAATATTATGCAGCAATCAAAATGACGAGTTCGTGTCCTTTGTAGGGACATGGATGAATCTGGAGACCATCATTCTCAGCAAACTGACACAAGAACAGAAAAGGAAATACCACATATTCTCACTCATAGGCGGGTGAGGAAAAATGAGAACACATGGACACAGAGAGGGGTCTACTACACACTGGGGTCTATTGGGGGAAATGGGGGAGGGACAGCGGGGGGGGAGCTGGGGAGGGATAGCCTGGGGAGAAATGCCAAATGTGGGTGAAGGGGAGGAAGGCAGCAAAACACACTGCCATGTGTGTACCTATGCAACTATCTTGCATGTTCTGCACATTTACCCCAAAACCTAAAATGCAATAAAAAAATAAAATTTGGATTTTGGCAAAATTACTGTTAAATAAATTGATTTATTTATTTATGCTCAGAAACATGATGAATGATTTTCTCTCTATGTCCATATCTCCTTTGCAATGTTACTTTCTTTATCAAGGGGTGGGGTCTATTTCCCCATTTTTTGAATCTTGGGGGACTTGTAACTTGTTTGACCAACACAATTTGGTGAAAGTGGCCCTGTGCCAGCTCCAAGTCTAGACTCCTGGAGGAAGCATTGAGTGCTTCTCACTTCCCCTTTGAACCTGCTCAGCTGCAATGTGATCAAGCCCAAGTTAGCCTGCTGGAAGATGAGAGACCCCAGAAAACAGAAAGCCACTGCTCCAGCTAAGACCATCCTGGAACAACCTGCTCCAGCTGGCCTGTAAACTGGCTTCAGATACCTGAGTCAGCCCCATGAGACAAGATAAGCCACCCACTGAGTCCAGCACAAATTACTTACAGATTGAATGGTAAGACAAATAAATGGTGGTTGTTTAAAGCTTCTGAGATTTGAAGTAGTTTGTTTTTCTGCAAAAGATAGCTGATATAAATTAAACATTTTATATTTTTATTATTCATTGAATTTTGTCTACCCAAAATTCACATGTTGTACCCCTATCTCCCACAGAGACTCTGTTTGGGAATAGGGCCTTTCAAGAAGTAAAGTCAGAAGGGTGGGATGCAAACCCAATATGACTGCTGTCCTTATAAAAACAGAGAGAGACACCAAGGATGTGTGTACACAGAGTAAAGGCCATGTGAGGAAACAGCAAGACAGCACCATCTGCAAGCCAAAGAAAGAGGCCTCAGGAGAAACCAACCCTGCTGACACCTTGATCTTGAACTTCCAGCCTCCACAACTGTGAGAAAATAAACTGATGCAATTTAAACCACCCAATCTGTGGTGCTTTGTTATGACAGCCATAGCAAACCAATAAAATTGTCTGTAAGAACATTTGTGTCTCTAAACCTTCTTTTCTATCTCTCATTAATTCTGGAAGGCGTCTTGCATGGTTCCTGCATGTTCCTAAGATAGTTCATAGACATCGTATGCTGTTTCTTGCTTTCTGACTGGGATCCATTGATTTTCTGATTGGTCAGTACTTGAAAGTTACAAAGTTATAGTGGAAATTCCCATTATATTAAGGGGTAAAACAAGGCTATCACCATTATTCATTAATATTTTCTAGAAGTTTGGGCCACAGTAATAAGAAACAAAACAAATATAAGATGTATAACTATTTAAAATATATGTGTAGCTACAAGGTTTATTTTGATATATTTATATTGTTAATGTACTATTAATATTTTAATAAACTTTTACATTTGAACATCATGTAGATTCTGTTCTTGAATTTTCTATGTACACAACCTTGTCATCCATTTCATTATTCAGAAAATGTTACTGAATAATATCAGTAATTTTTAAAAAAATTTTTAAAATTTTTATTGCATTATAGGTTTTGGGGTACATGTGCAGAGTGTGCAAGATAGTTGCATAGGTACACACATGTCAGTGTGCTTTGCTGCCTTCCTCCCCTTCACCCACACTTGGCATTTATCCCCAGGCTATCCCTCCCCAGCGCCCCCCACTGTCCCTCCCCCCTTCCCCCCAATAGACCCCAGTGTGTAGTAGACCCCCTCCCTGTGTCCAGTAATCTCTTTTTTTATCCTTAAATGTAACAGTAATTTCTCCAGAGATTCCACTGTAAAACACTATGAGAGTGAGAGAGAGAGAGTGCAAGGGCTAGACAGGCAGACTCCAATGTCAGACACACCAGAGCTGCATCTTTTTTTTCCCCATGGTGTTCTCATGATACCTGCATCTTGGACTGAAGTTTTCAAGCACTTATATGCTTTTTCCTCTCTGCCGGATCAAGTGTTAGTAACTCAAGTTCTTGCAGTTATTACCAACATCATCCTGGGCAAGTTCCATAACCTTTATGTTTCGTGGTTTCCCTCAGACAGTGGGATCAGCCCCACACCCAGATTTGGTCTGTATGTTGTATTAGTTTACTAGAGTTGTCATAATGAATTACTATACCACAAATCAGATGCTTTAAACAGAAATCCCTTTTCTCAGCATTCTGGGGGATAGAACAAAATCAAGGTGCTGGCAAGGCCATGCCTTCCCCACAGCCCATAGAGGAAGATGCTTTCTTGCTTCTTCTAGCTTCACTAGTGGCCTTGAGTGTTCCTTGGCTTGTGGCCACATCACTCCAGTCTCTGTCCCCATGGTCACATAGCTGTCTTCCCTCAGTTCCTGTGTTTTTCTCCTATTGTGATGATACAATTTACATTGAATTAAGGCCCTCCCTAGTGATGTCTTCTTATCTTGATGAAGTCTGTAAAAACCCTCCTTTCTCATAAGGTGACATTCACAGGTCTGGGTGTTGGGACTTCCACATATTTTTTTTCAGGGACACAGATTCAGCCCATATCAGATGCAGAGACTGAGGATGCCTCATGTGCACCAAGAATGCATGGAAATTTGTATCACTTACACAATGGGACTTACAGCGGAGCAGCCACCCACACAGTCCAGGGAGGCTTCTGAGAACAAAATAGTGAGTAGCTGTAGCTTTTATTGTGGTTGGGGCTGGGATCTTGGCAAGGGCTCCTGAGTACGGAGGGGTTTGCATGGTTTGAACTTCTACACAGAATGAAAGCATGGAGCGCGTGGATTTCATGATGGCCTTGCCAAATGTGAGGTACAAGAAGAAAAATAAAAAGTATGGACCATTTCATCAACAAACAACATAAATAAACTCAGAATGTAGAATTTCTGAGTCTTGGTCTCCTCACTTATAAGGTAGAGTTAACCTTATACACTTTTTGTGATGCTTAAATGAGTAAATGCCTGCAAAATTCAGCATAGCTCCTCTGCTCTTAAGAGCAAGTGTGCAGTGAAACAAAGCCACCAGCCATTATTGTTACATGCTAATTATGGGTTTAGGCATCCTGGATGACATCAAGGAAGTATTTTCTTATTCCAAGTTATTTAACATTTCTTAAACCTAGGTAGAGAACATCTATACTCATTCTGTATTCTGAAAAAAATTGCGATTTCTGAGATTTATCAATTTCTTAAAATCTTGAAGCCATCTGAGCCTGCAACCTTGATCACTTGTGAACTTTTCCTTTTTTCTTTGGTTATGACTGCATCTGTTTTTGTATCCTCTTCTTCTGAAGTCAGTTTTGTAATTTTAATTTTGAAAACATTTCCTTTTGAATAAAACTCTCTAATTTGTTAGACCATCTAATAGTTTTTAGTAGTGCCTTCCTATAACATTTAAAAGTCTCCCACACATCGAATTTATTTCTTTTTAGTTCTTTTTCCATAATTTTATCACCACTGCATTTGTGAAACTTGAACTTTTCCATTCTCACAGGTTATTCACAAACACCAATTCTTGAATTTACCATTTCTGCAGTTTCACTATTTTTCAGTTTTTTGGGTTTTCCCCTCTCTGTCTCTTTTACTATTTTATTTGTTTTAGGTTATCATTTTCTAAAAGCTTGAAACAAAATCTTGGTGCATTTCTATTGATATTTTTCTTTCTCTAAAGTAAAATAATAAAAAGAAGATAAAGCAGGTACTTTGAAAACGGTGCAAGCAGCTTTTGAAAATGTCTCTCCTCTGTCATTATCATTGTCATATTTCACATAGTCTATGACCATTTTTTAAGCAGCTGGCTTGGTCCAAAGTACATTCAAAATACTATTTATTTCCAAGTGCTTTCAGTTACATTAACAGTCACTATTTTTTTTTTTAATTTTGCACCAAAATCCCCTAGAGAGATTTAGAAAAATGCAAATTCCTCAGTCCTCACTCTGTGCCTTTCCTTTACTCTTCAGTGAATTCTAGGAGAAATTCGCGTCTCACCAGCCTGGAGGGCTCTTTCCAAGCTGATCGGTGAGCTCGATGCTGCCCTTCATTCTACCTTCAGCTTTCTGGACGTTCCTTCCTCCTTTTCCTTCCTTCTCCTCTAGGCTGCCATGAGGACATGAGACTATAGGAATGGTTTCCCTCCTCTCCAGCTGGTTCCCCATCTCTCCCCTGGCTTTTCCTCCTTTGTCTGCCTTTCCACTGAGGTCTGCCTGGGGCTCACTCTGAGCTCTCCTAAGTTCACTGTCCCTGCCTCTGGGGTCTCATCCCCCTCCCTGCCTGCACACTCCTCTAGAGACAGCGGAGCTTCATCGTCAACTCTGAACTCACCTGCTCTCTTATTTACCTACTTTCTACGTCGTATTGCCTACTCTCTTATTTCCTTCAAGGCATTTGGACGCCTGTGAAAACAAATGAAAACAGGAGAGTTTTCGTACTATTTACTGCATTGTGCTCAGAACCTAGTACAGTATCTGCCATAAAGCACAGATTGGATTTGTAAACTGAACAATAAATGGGTAACTAAAGATCTAGGAATAAACTGGATATGTATTTCTTAAAAATTTTCCAGTTGATTACAATAAAGAGGTAACTATGGAAGCCACCACTCTAAATAGTTCCAGAATTTTGAAATTTATCAAGGATACTTTGTCATATAATCCACGATTAATTGTTGTAAATATTTCACAGCTGCCACAAAAGAAGAGATGATCCATCTAGGCAAAATATCTGTATATTTCTGTTAATTCAAGATATTTAATTATACAGTTTAAGTCATTTCTTCATTGACTTTTTACCTATGTGATTTATTATAAATAGTTATTAGAGGTATTCTTTTAAAGACTTCTGTAAGAATTGTGTGTTTCCGTAAGAATTGCAAATTTCTCTTTCCTGTACATATTTTGATGCAATATTACTTGTATAAATGTTCATAACAACTATGTCTTCTTACAAATTTTACTATTTGGTAAAATAATGCAAATGGATAGTCTTACTTATATTGAATAATTTTTATCAATATTACAATTCCTGTTTTTTTAAAAATTGGTTTTGTTGTTGTTTGGATGGTTGGTATTTACTTTGTCTCCTGTATTTCCAGACATCTTGAAAAAACATTTCTGTATTCTTTTATTTGTTAATTGCAAATTTTATAGTGTAAGAAGTTGTACTTTATTTTATAATGTAACATTTAACTAATTTGTATTTACATATGTATTAGTTTGCTTGGCTGCTATAACAAAGTACCACAAAATGAGTGGGTTAAACAACAGAATGTATTGTCTCAGAGTTCCGGAGGCCAGAGTCTGAGGTCAGGCTGTCAACAGGGATGATTCTTCTGCAGGTTGAGGGAGAATGTTCCACACCTGTCACCTAGCTTCCGGTGGTTGCCAGCAATCTTGGATGTCTCTTG
Organism: Saguinus midas; assembly: GCA_021498475.1. Classification (NCBI taxonomy): domain Eukaryota; kingdom Metazoa; phylum Chordata; class Mammalia; order Primates; family Cebidae; genus Saguinus; species Saguinus midas. The sequence goes on along the minus strand of CM038405.1, from coordinate 2,619,412 downwards.
GTTTGTGGAAAAGTCATCCTAAATCCTGCTTTCATTTTCATGTGTCTTCCCTGTAGTGTGTTCTGTGTCTAAATTGCCCCTTTTAAGAAGTATGCCAGTCATATTGGATTAGGGACCCACCCTATCACTGTTTCACCTCATTGTAATTTAATTAACTCCATGTGAAATGACCTATTTCCAAGTATGGTCACATTCTAAAATATTGCGGGTTAAGATTTCAACATCTTGGAGGGAAACAATTCAACACATAACATAACCCTCAGATTTGATCTGACTCTGATAATCACATTTTATGAATTTGCATTTTATAATCCCTTCTAGTTTGCTTTGGTTCTTGTTTGATTTTGGCTTTCTTTTCCCGTAGAGACCTGGTTGCTATTACAGTCTGCATTGATTTGGGAAGTAGATATCTGCTACCAGTACACTAATTTACAAGTGCTTATCTTCAAGTTTTTAAAGAACACATTTGAACCATTATTTGACTAATTATAGGAGTCAATTGTAGACAAACATCACAAGTTTGTTTAAAATAATAAAATAATATTTTTATTCATTCTGGCAAAATGATTCAAGCACTTTTATTACTTTTTATGTTAGTTTTAGCTGATTTGTAAATCTGCTTTTTTATTAGAAAAATAGTGATAGAAGCAATATATTTTCATATTTAAAATAATTATTTTAAGATTTAAATAATATCTTGGCTAGTCTTTTTTATTATTGAAATGTTAAGATATTTGTAGATTCACATGCAGTTCTAAGAAATATTACAAAAAAATGCTTTGTCTACTTTCTTCCCCAATGGTAAGATTTTATGGAGTTATAGCGTAATATCATAACCAGGATACTGACAAAGTAACAGTTTCACGTGTACTAATATGTGAGCATGAATGAAGTTCTGTGTAGGTTATCTATGCACCATCTCTGTCAAGACACTGAACAAGCCTGAATCACAAGAACTGTAAGAATGTCTGTCTGGTTTTTTCATGACTCCATTCACCTAACCTCTTCCAACTCCCGCTTCCCTATCCCTAAGCCTTGGCAGCCTGTCCTCCACTTATAAAATGTTGGCGTTACAAAAACATCATAGAAATAGGATTGTACAATATCTAATTATTAAAGGTTGAGTTTTTAAACTCAATATAAATCCCTAGAGGTTCATCCAAGTTTTGCTTGTGTGTGTGTGTGTGTGTGTGTGTGTGTAAAATCACGTATTTGCAAACAATATCTGACAAAGGACTAGCTGTTTAACAATTGGTTCCTCTTATTCCAAAAACAGTATTCCTTGATATTATGTACAATAGCTTGTTTAGCCATTGACTTGTTGAAAAACATTAGGGCTGCTTTCAGTATTTGACTACTAATGCTACTATGAACATTCCTACATAGACTTTTATGTGAACATAAGTTTGTTTCTGTGGGGCAAATGCCAGAGAGTACAATAGCTGGATCATATGCTAATTTCCTGTGCAGTTCTATGAGAAGTTGTCAAATTATATTTCAGAGTGACTGCAACATTTTACATTCCCACCAGAAACATAAGTCCCTCTGCTTTTCTGCATCCTCCCCATCACCTGGTGTTGCCATTTTTTATTTTAGCCATTTTGTTGAGTGTATTATAATAGTTCATTGTGGTTTTAACTTGGATTTTTCTGATAATAGATGTTACTGAACTTCTTTTCTTGTTTCTGTTTGCATTTGTATATCCTAGTCCCTGGAACGTCTCTTCATGATTTTTGCCCATTTCCAATTGGATTGTTTTGTTTTTACTATTGAGGCTTTGTCTTTTGAGTGTTCTGTATATATTCTAGATGCTAGTCCTTTGTCAGATATTGTTTGAAAATATATGATAATATAAAATAGTGAAATCAAAATTAATAAAGCCACGATTGATAGAACTAAAGAAAAAATTAAAATGCTCACAATTATGGCCAGAGATTTTATGTGTGTGTGTGTGTGTGTGTGTGTTTGTGCAGTTGAAAGATCAATGTAAAATAACCTGAAAGGATGTTTAAAACTCTAAACGTGACTATCAATTGTCTTGGCCTGACAGACATATGCAGAATTCTCTGCAAGCAACTCAGAAGAGAGAGCCTCTGCAAGTTCAGATGGACAGGTGCATGCTGAGCCAACACACAAGCTTCACAAGGTTCAACATATTTCACTTTCACAAAATGTGATTTCTGACTTAAAATCAAGCCATAGTTTAATAATAATAAAAAATCTACAAAATTAAAAAATTATAAGAAACTATCAATACACATTGAACTAACCATTGGAACAGCAACAACAAAACTGTAACAAATTAAAAATTTCTTCAAACTAAGTAAATAAGAAAAACTATCAAAATTTATGTGATGAATTATGTGATGAAGCTGAAGTATTTCTTAGAGAGGAATGCATGGCTTTAAAATGCCTATATCAGAAAAGACCAATTTAATCATCTAAGTTCTCACCATGAAGGTAGAGCAGAATGACAGTTATCAGAGGCTGGGGATGGGGAATGACGAGAGGTTGGTGAATGAGTAAAAACATACAGTTAGCTTGAAGGAATCAGTTCTGTGCTGGATAGTACATTAGAGGGAATAGAGTTAATAATAATTTACTGTATGTTTCAAAATAGCTGGAAGAGAAGATTTGCAATGCTCCCAACACAAAGAAATGATCAACATTTGAGATATATATATTCTAAATACCCTGATCGATCCTTACACATTGTATGCATGTATCAAAATATTACATGGATTCCATAAATATGAACAATTATTATGTATCAATAAATAAATAATAAATATATTTAAAAAAAGAAAAATATATCTAGAAAAAGAGGAAACAAAACCCAATGTTGAAAGATATAACTAATAAAGCTTCTGAACTGAAATAACTGAAATAAGAAACAAGAGAAAATTAGTAATGATTCAAGGTGATTTCCAAATAAAATTGTTAAGCTCCAAGTAAAAGTAACCAAGAAAAAGAGTGAACATGCAAATTACTAACATCAGAAATGAAAAAGTGGTCATCACTACTGGTTCCATGAACATAAGGATAGTAGAAGAATATTATTAGGCCAGGTGTGGTGGCTCATGCCTGTAGTGATAGCTTGAGCTCAGGTTTTCTAGGCCAGCCTGGGAAACATGGCAAAAACTTTTCTCTAAAAAAAAAAAATTAGGGCTGGGTGTGGTGGCTCATGCCTGTAATCCCAGCACTTTGGGAGGCTGAGGTGGGTGGATCACCCGAGGTCAGGAGTTTGAGACCAGCCTGTCCAACATGGTATAACCCCATCTCTACTAAATATACACAAGTTAGCCAGCTGTGGTGGCAGGCATCTGTAATCCCAGCTACTTGGGATGCTGAGGCAGGAAAATCGCTTGAACCCAGAGGCGGAGGTTGCACTGAGCCGAGATAGTGCCATTGCACTCCAGCCTGGATGGCAAGAGCAAAACTATGTCTCATAAATAGTAATAATAATAATTAGCCGGGTGTGGTGGAGTGCACCTGTGGCCCCAGCTACTCGAGAGGCTGTGGTGGGATGATCCCTTGAGCCCAGGAGTTGGAGGCTTCAGTGAGCTATGATGGCACCACTACACTCAGCCTGGGCAACAGAGACAGATCCTGTCTTTAAGTACACACACACACACACACACACACACACACACACACACACACACACACACACAATTCTGTGCCTACAAGTACAGTAACCTAGGTGAAATGAGTCAATTCCTTGAAAGATACAAGCTATGAAATCACTCAAAGAGAAATAGATCATCTATATCGGCCTATACATATTAAATAAATTGCATCAATAAACTTCTGAAAAGGAAAGGACTAGGGGCAGATGATTTTATTGGTGAATTCTGCCAAACATTTACAAAAGAGTTGATTCCAGTCTGGGTGTGGTGGCTCACACCTGTAATCCCAGCAATTTCTGAGGCCAAGGTGGGTGAGTCCTTAACTCAGAGGTTTGAGACCAGCTTGGGCTACATGGCGAGCCTCTGTCTTACAGAAAATAAAAAAATTAGCTGGGCGTAGCGACGTAGTCCCAGCTATCTGGGGGGCTCAGGAAGGAGGATCGCTTGAACCCAGGAGGCAGAGGCTGCAATGAACCAGATCAGGCCACTACACTCCAGCCTAGAAACATGGTGAGATCCTGTCTCAATAAATAAATGACCTATTAATTTAATTTAATTTAACAGATTTTAAAAATGAATTTCTGTTGTTTCAAGCCAACTCGTTTGTAGCAATTTTGTATGGCAGCCCCCCAAATTAGTACATCCTCTACTTATAAAATATAGCCAGAATATGGCTCACCTGTAATGCTACTGAATCTTCCTCAAAGCCTCCTTGCTTCTACCCTCTCCGTCCCTTATTAGCAGCCAGAACATCCCACTCAAAAGTATGCCAGGTCATGTCACTGCCCTGCTTGCATGACCCTCGGCCTCCCATTTCACTTAGAATAAAGACAAGTTCTTTGGTAAATTAGACCCACCCCATCCGAGACTTCGCTTCCTTCGACTCTGCTGTCCACCACCCTTACCCTAGACACATTGCTGCCAAGCATAATCTTACCATAGGGACTTTGAATAGGCTACCCCTCCACCTGAACCACTTTTCCCATTTATCTGATCACTCCTTCACCTTGCTCAAATGACAACTTCAGAGTGACAGCTTTTCAGTCCATCCTACTACAGATCATGCTCTCCCGCTACTCAGCCCCATCCCTTGATATCTGGCTTATTTTTCTTTATGTCACTTATGACTTTCTAACATTTAAAAAATATTTTAGATATTTATGATGCTTGTTGTTTGTTGACTCCCCCTAAAATGCATGATCCAAGAATGCTGGGACTGCTGTTTGCTCTGTTTTCTGCTGTATCCCTCACACCTAGAACAAGCACACAGTGAATCTCTTTGATACAAGACTCAATGACTTAATACTTTTCAGTTTTATCTCTTGACTTAGTTCGGTCATCCATATTTTTTCATTCAAAAGGTAAACAGTTTAATAGTTAATGTCACTATTGCTTGCCATGAATAAATTTGTTTTCACTCAGCTTTACTGTACTTATTTTCTATATTGTGAATGTTTGAACAACACTTTCAATTCTTTATTCAGCAATTTGGAGATTTGGTGTTTACAAATGTGTTTATTTCAGAAACTAATTTGTTTATTGCCAAAATATATTTTATCAACCCCAAGAAGTAATCATTGAGTATTCCAATGGAGAATTTGGCAGTTGAATATTTATCCCATAATCTTTTCTCACTGTCCTCCCTTATTTAATTGAAATTATCTTGAACCAGTAGACCCATTTTGAAAATTTGCAATTACAAATATCAATATGCATCATGTCTTCTTAAATTGTGTTTAATTAGCTTTGTTTTGGAAAGCATTTATGACTGTAACAATTGTTCTACAATTACATGTTTACATGGTTCCACAGCTTGGCACAAACCTTTCTGCCACTTGTTTTATTCCTGCTTCTTTAAAATTCATCATAGTTTTATTTTAATTGTACATTAGATTCTAGGGTACATGTGCAGATTATGCAAGATTGTTGCATAGGTACATTCACGGCAAGGTGGATTGTTGCCACCATCCCCCCATCACCTATACCTGACATTTCTCCCCACATTATCCCTCCCCGACCTTCCCTCCCACTATCCCCCGCATAGCTTCCCCAACGGACCCCAGTATGTGATGCTCTCCTCTTTGTGCCCAAGTGTTTTCATTGTTCAACACCTGCCTATGAGTGAGAACATGCAGTGTTTGATTTCCTGTTCTTGTGTCAGTTTGCTGAGAATGATGGTTTCCAGGTTCATCCATGTCCCTACATAGGACACAAATCATCGTTTTTTATGGCTGCAAGGTATTCCATGATGCATATGTGCCATATTTTCATTGTCCAGTCTATCATTGATGGGCATTTGGGTTGGTTCCAGGTCTTTGCTGGTGTAAACAGTGCTGCAATGTACATGTGTGTGCATGTGTCTTTATAATAGAACGATTTATAGTACTTTGGGTATATACCCAGTAATGGGATTGCTGGGTCAAATGGAATTTCTATTTCTAGGTCCCTGAGGAATCGCCACACTGTCTTCCACAATGGTTGAACTAATTTACACTCCCACCAACAGTGTAAGAGTGTTCCTATTTCTCCACATCCTCTCCAGCATCCGTTGTCTCCAGATTTTTTAATGACTGCCATTCTAACTGGCGTGAGAAGGTATCTCCATGTGGTTTTGATTTGCATCTCTCTAATGACCAGTGATGATGAGCATTTTTTCATGTGTTTCTTGGCTGCATAAATGTCTTCTTTTGAAAAGTGTCCGTTCATATCCTTTGCACACTTTTGAATGGGGTTGTTTGTTTTTTTTCTTGTATACCTGTTTCAGTTTTTTGTAGACTCTGGATCTTTGTCAGATGGGTAGATTGCAAAAATTTTTTCCCATTCTATTGGTTGCTGGTTCACTCTAACGATTGTTTCCTTTGCGGTACAGAAGCTCTGAAGTTCAATTAGATCTCATTTGTCTATTTTGGCTTTTGTTGCCATTGCTTTTGGTGTTTTAGTCATGAAGTCCTTGCCTAAGCCTATGTCCTAAATGGTTTTCACGTAATTCTCAAAGTTACTTTTCTTTAAAGGAAAACTATGGGAGATAACTTTATTTGATTCCTTGCTCCTATAATTTTATCAGTGGGACAACAGCTTTGCTGGGCATGCAGTTATTTGCTAACAATGTTTTCTATCTCTGGTCCCTTTTTGTGTGCCAGCTCTGAGTCCTGGAGAAATGGTGTTCTCCTCTCCTGATATTTAATGCATGGAGGGTAGCCCTGCCTTCCCTTCTTTTAGTAGACAATTTTTGATAGTGGTTATCTTTGTGATTGTTGTTTTTCTATCCAGAATTTTGCAGTATTTCTTCTTCTCCTTCTTCAACTCCTCTTTTCTTTCTCTTCTTTTCTTTCAAAACTCAACTTCTTAATAATTTGTACTCGTGACTAAAAGCTTCTTTACTTTAAGGGATCAGAGCTTACCTTACTTTTAACTCACTTTTCCACATGTATATTTCTGATTGCTGCTTCTGCCCTTTTTCATTCTTGCCTCTCTTTTTTATTTAACTTATCTTTTTTGTTCTTTCATTCTTTATCCTGAATTATTTCTTCATATACTGATGATGTATTTATATTCTGATCTTGCCTTTATTAAACTCCATAATTTTTACCTTAATCTTTCCTCTAATTTCATACATGTCCTTTTATATTTCTACCTTCATCTAATCTATCTCCTTGTCTTATCTTCTTGTCTTTTATTTCTCATATCTTAGGACTCTCATTTGCAAGTGACACTAACTGAAGTTGAACTGAGCTAAGCCTACAGAAGAACTTAATGGTTTATAATCCTAAAACATTATAATAGCACATGGAGTACCAATTCAATAACACGTCAACTATACCATGAACACACCATTAAAGATGAGAGTTTGTAAGACACTCAAGAGACTCATAAAATGCTACCCTTCTGGTGAAAAATTTGATATCATTAAATATAGACTAAAAATATACCTATTGTCAAAGAAAAGTGCTTACATCAATCTCAAGTTTAAGTCTGGTCATGATTACCTAAAAATAAATTTAACAAACAGGTTCTGGCGTTCACCTAATGAATAAAAATGACTTAGTGTAGTTTTAGTTAAAAACTGTAGAAGTTGCATTTCAAATACTCACTAAATCACAGATGTTACTGAATTATTGTGCCACCCACTGAAATACCTAACAGATGGTATGGTCCATAAGCATCCCAGACATTTAAGAACTATAGTCAACCAAGCTCTCAATCAACAGAAGACTAATCACCACACCACTTGGTTTTCTGGGTTGGGGGAAGAGACTGCTCTTCCCCAGCTTCTATGATATGTTCTTTGAAAAGGATACTGTCCAGCTTCCTTAATTATGAAAACTAAGATCTGTTGTCGTGGTTATCTTCAGGCAAATCTGATGGAAGATGAGAAGATAAGTTGACTAGTACAACAAAAGTCCACCCCATGTTTGTAACAGCTAATTTGTTAACATTCAACACTAATGTCAAATTATTTTGGTTACGGACCTACCATCTGCCTTTCCATTTGGCCTGCATGTGGAGTCCATGTTAAAACGTTACAGAATAGCAGTACTGAAATTGACAAAACTATTAAAAGGCAAAATTAACCAAGGCAGATATTTTCCTGATTTTAGAACTTCAATCAACAATAGGACTTGAAAAGAAGAAGAAAGCAAAAGAGAAAGGCTGGTCGATAATTAAAAGTTTTGCAATGAATTTGTGTAGGCTATGGCTTAACTTACACCAAATCCCAATACTCTATTCTGTGAATATTGGTAGAGAAATATTTTCTTCCTTTCTTGTCCTCACCTTACCCTGGACCTCTGGATTTCCAATCCCATAAAGGCAAATGTCTCATTATTATGTGGCTCAATTTGTACTTTGACAAATAATGACATCTATTTCAAAGAGATTGCAAAGAAATCTGGTGTTCCTCTGAGTTTGATTTTCATCTTGCCTTTCTCAAGCATAAATTAAGATATTTTGTAAATGTTTATTTTTGTAGCCTAATTACACTGAATACATTGTCGTCAAGAGTGTTTCCATACTACAAGCTACTTAACATCTTACATATAATAGGAAAGATGTGTTTAAATATGTTTGCATGGCTTGTATTTGTATATCTCCAAAATAGACTTGAATTGTTATCAAGCATGGCCATAATTATGTTTTTTTGAGTTATAATTAAAATGTATCATTTTATTATTCTTTCAATTTTTGCTCTAGAAAATGTTGAGCTTTTACTGCACATTCAAGTTTAAGGTACTGCTTCAAAAGTAATTTGAGCCATCTTTTATCTTTAAATATTATATATTTTATAATATTTTTATAATTAATTAATTATATATTAATTATATATATAAATAAATTATATATAGGAATATAATTAATTATATTATAATTAATAATTTGGTGTATGTAGAACAGAAAATGCTTGTTCAGGACATGGCAAATATAGCAACCTCCCTGAGATGCTTCAGGGAGGTGGGAAGACCTTAGGGTTGGAGGAGAAAGTAAGGAATGCTTCCAGAGGCAGGAAGCAGATTAAGGAAAATCATGGAGGTGACAGGGGGAGGATAATTCATGGCTTTGGGTGCCAGGAAAGGAGGTGAAAACCCTAGGAAAATCCAAGTGGGGTGAATGAGATTGAAGCAAATCCTTAACACTATTTCCTGTTCTTTAGAGTTTAAAGGCTCTTGTTTACTCACTGAGCATTGGCAGGCTAATTATGGGCTCTGGTTTTTTGCTCCTTGAGGAAAGTACCCTCCAGACTCATAATACTAATAATAAACAACTCCACTTTGTAGGGGTTGAGTTGAGTTATGAACTCAACTCAGTTAGAAATGAATTTTTCCCCCTAATTCTCAGACCCAGACCTCTCACAGGTTTCGGTGGTCTCACAGAGACTCCTCCAAATCCACAGCACTCTCGGTCTCTTTGGTTTATGGCAACAACATGCCCTCCATCTACTTTATTTTCTTTCACTTGGTTTGGTGAAACAGAAAGTGATGCTGAGCTATGTGTGCTTGGAGTGACAAGACTCAGGGTCCGGGGTATCTGCTCTTGGAGTAGCTCCCTTGTCACCCTGATATTTGCTGCTAGGCGATCTTTCCTGGTTGGCATCTCTCGTGCAGGAGACACTCATCCCGTTTGACCCCTCTGACCGTACCATCCATGCCTCTAGTCTCGCCTGGGCACTAGGAGCTGCCTCTCATTATCAGCACTCAGAGCAGATGCAGCTGTTGCATGCTCATGTAAGACTGCAAGTGTATGGCTGGATGGGAGGCTTCTCCTTGTCTCCCTGGTCCTATGTCTCATGTGGAGAAGAGGAAAGCCAGGGCCAGAGGTCACCTGCCCCAATGAAATTTCTTACTCCAAGGGCAGATCCTTGATGGGAGCCCAGACTCCAGGTGCACAGGGCAGCAAGGTGTGAGGTCTTTTGGCAGCTCATGCCGGGGTGCATGTGGTGTGTTTCTGTTCCACACTTTTCCTACAGAGGCCATTCCCACTGCCATGGCTTCCCCAGCAGTCCAGTGATGGCGGAGTGGGTGAAGCTGAGGCCAGTTCCTCATGGTTGGGGGAGCTAAGGGACCTGACTGCAGCAGGTCTGTGATGACCCTGATGCATCCCAGGAGGGAGAGGCTGGGTTCTGAAGACTGGAGGTGTGTTTGATTCAGTTAAATGGGCTGTCTTGGAATACAATTTGTGAATAAATTTTCTTTTTTTTAAAAAAAATTTTTTTAAATTTTTATTGCATTATAGGTTTTGGGGTACATGTGCAGAGTGTGCAAGATAGTTGCATAGGTACACACATGTCAGTGTGCTTTGCTGCCTTCCTTCCCTTCACCCACACTTGGCATTTATCCCTAGGCTATCCCTCCCCAGCCCCCCCACTGTCCCTCCCCTTCCCCCCAATAGACCCCAGTGTGTAGTAGACCCCCTCCCTGTGTCCATGTGTTCGCATTTTTCTCACCCGCCTATGAGTGAGAATATGCAGTATTTCTTTTTCTGTTCTTGTGTCAGTTTGCTGAGAATGATGTTCTCCAAATTCATCCATGTCCTTACAAAGGACACAAACTCATCATTTTTGATTGCTGCATAATATTCCATGGTGTATATGTGCCACATTTTCCCAGTCCAGTCTATCATCGATGGGCATTTGGGTTGGTTCCAGGTCTTTGCTATTGTAAACAGTGCTGCAATGAACATTCGTGTGCATGTGTCCATATAGTAGAACGATTTATAGTCCTTTGGATATATACCCAGTAATGGGATTGCTGGGTCAAATGGAATTTCTATTTCTAGGTCGTTGAGGAATCGCCACACTGTCTTCCACAATGGTTGAACTAATTTACATAAATTTTCTTTGTAATGTGATAACCTAACTTATGCTAGCTTGACTGACTCCATCTTAGCTGTGAGCCTGACATGGTCCATCTTAGCCTCTCCCTCCCTACCTCGGCCCCCTCAGGTGCATTGCTGGGTCAAGCTGCACTCAGAGCTTTGAACAACTGAAAGTGGTTCACGCTGTTCTCAGGACCTGTAACCACTGTAACCGCATCCTGCTTGGCAAGCCCACCTGCTATTGTGAAAAACCCTCCTTTTTCATAATTCTATGGAAATATCCTGGCCTGCAGCCACTTCCTCTAACCAGCTTATTCTGCTTCTGTAAAATTCCACTTCAGCTAGGCTTCCACTCATCTACCTAAAACAAGATATAAAAGAAAATTAAGTCCCTTCCTCGGGACTGAGAGAATTTTGAGTGTTAGCCATCTATTGGTCACTGGCAAATAAAGGACTCTTTTTTATTTTTAAATTTTTATTGCATTATAGGTTTTGGGGTACATGTGCAGAACGTGCAAGATAGTTGCATAGGTACACACATGGCAGTGTGTTTTGCTGCCTTCCTCCCCTTCACCCACACTTGGTATTCATCCCCAGGCTATCCCCCCAGCCCCCCCACTGTCCCTCCCCCATTTCCCCCAACAGTCCCCAGTGTATAGTAGACCGCCTCTCTGTGTCCATGTGTTCTCATTTTTCTCACCCACCTATGAGTGAGTATATGCAGTATTTCTTTTTCTGTTCTTGTGTCAGTTTGCTGAGAATGATGCTCTCCAGATTCATCCATGTCCTTACAAAGGACACAAACTCATCATTTTGATTGCTGCATAATATTCCATGGTGTATATGTGCCACATTTTCCCAGTCCAGTCTATCATCGATGGGCATTTGGGTTGGTTCCAGGTCTTTGCTATTGTAAACAGTGCTGCAATGAACATTCGTGTGCATGTGTCCTTATAGTAGAACGATTTATAGTCTTTTGATAGATACCCAGTAATGGGATTGCTGGGTCAAATGGAATTTCTATTTCTAGGTCCCTGAGGAATCGCCACACTGTCTTCCACAATGGTTGAACTAATTTACACTCCCACCAACAGTGTAAGAGTGTTCCTATTTCTCCACATCCTCTCCAGCATCTGCTGTCTCCAGATTTTTTAATGATCGCCATTCTAACTGGTGTGAGATGATATCTCAATGTGGTTTTGATTTGCATCTCTAATGACCAATGATGATGAGCACTTTTTCATATGTTTGTTGGCCTCATGTATGTCTTCTTTGTAAAGTTTCTGTTCATATCCTTTGCCCATTTTTGAATGGGCTTGTTTGTTTTTTTCTGTAAATCTGTTTGAGTTCTTTGTAAATTCTGGATATCAGCCCTTTGTCAGATGTGTAAACTGCAAAGATTTTTTCCCATTCTGATGGTTGCCGATTCACTCTAGTGACTGTTTCTTTTGCCGTGCAGAAGCTGTGGAGTTTGATTAGGTCCCATTTGTCTATTTTGGCTTTTGTTGCCAATGCTTTTGGTGTTTTGTTCATGAAGTCCTTGCCTACTCCTATGTCCTGAATGGTTTTGCCTAGATTTTCTTCTAGGGTTTTTATGGTGTCAGGTCTTACGTTTAAGTCTTTAATCCATCTGGAGTTAATTTTAGTGTAAGGTGTCAGAAGGGGTCCAGTTTCTGCTTTCTGCACATGGCTAGCCAGTTTTCCCAACACCATTTATTAAATAGGAATCCTTTCCCCATTGCCTGTTTTGTCTGGTTTATCAAAGATAATATGGTTGTAGATATGTTGTGTTGCCTCCGATGCTTCTGTTCTGTTCCATTGGTCTATATCTCTGTTTTGGTACCAGTACCATGCTGTTTTGATTACTGTAGCCTTATAGTAGAACGATTTATAGTCTTTTGATAGATACCCAGTAATGGGATTGCTGGGTCAAATGGAATTTCTATTTCTAGGTCCCTGAGGAATCGCCACACTGTCTTCCACAATGGTTGAACTAATTTACACTCCCACCAACAGTGTAAGAGTGTTCCTATTTCTCCACATCCTCTCCAGCATCTGCTGTCTCCAGATTTTTAATGATCGCCATTCTAACTGGTGTGAGATGATATCTCAATGTGGTTTTGATTTGCATCTCTAATGACCAATGATGATGAGCATTTTTTCATATGTTTGTTGGCCTCATGTATGTCTTCTTTTGTAAAGTTTCTGTTCATATCCTTTGCCCATTTTGAATGGGCTTGTTTGTTTTTTTTTCTGTAAATCTGTTTGAGTTCTTTGTAAATTCTGGATATCAGCCCTTTGTCAGATGTGTAAACTGCAAAGATTTTTCCCATTCTGATGGTTGCCGATTCACTCTAGTGACTGTTTCTTTTGCTGCAGAAGCTGTGGAGTTTGATTAGGTCCCATTTGTCTATTTTGGCTTTTGTTGCCAATGCTTTTGGTGTTTTGTTCATGAAGTCCTTGCCTACTCCTATGTCCTGAATGGTTTTGCCTAGATTTTCTTCTAGGGTTTTTATGGTGTCAGGTCTTACGTTTAAGTCTTTAATCCATCTGGAGTTAATTTTAGTGTAAGGTGTCAGAAGGGGTCCAGTTTCTGCTTTCTGCACATGGCTAGCCAGTTTTCCCAACACCATTTATTAAATAGGAATCCTTTCCCCATTGCCTGTTTTGTCTGGTTTATCAAAGATAATATGGTTGTAGATATGTTGTGTTGCCTCGATGCTTCTGTTCTGTTCCATTGGTCTATATCTCTGTTTTGGTACCAGTACCATGCTGTTTTGATTACTGTAGCCTTGTAGTATAGTTTGAAGTCTGGTAGTGTGATGCCTCCCGCTGTGTTCTTTTGCTTAGAATTGACTTGGCTATGCGGGCTCTTTTTGGTTCCATATGAAATTCATGGTGGTTTTCCAGTTCTGTGAAGAAATTCAATGGTAGTTTGATGGGGATAGCATTGATTGTGTAAATTACTTGGGCAGTATAGCCATTTTCACAATATTGATTCTTCCTAACCACGAACATGGAATGTTTCTCCATCTGTTTGTGTCCTCTTATTTCGTTGAGCAGTTGTTTGTAGTTTTCCTTAAAGAGGTCCCTTACATTCCTAGTGAGTTGTATTCCTAGGTATTTTATTTTCTTTGTAGCAATTGTGAATGGCAGTTCGTTCTTGATTTGGTTCTCTTTAAGTCTGTTATTGGTGTATAGGAATGCTTGTGATTTTTGAACATTGATTTTATATCCTGAGACTTTGCTGAAGTTGCTTATCAGTTGCAGGAGCTTTTGGGCTGAGGTGATGGGGTCTTCTAGGTATACTATCATGTCGTCTGCAAATAGAGACAATTTGGCTTCCACCTTTCCTATTTGAATACCCTTTATTTCTTTTTCTTGCCTGATTGCTCTGGCTAGAACTTCCAGTACTATGTTGAATAGAAGTGGTGAGAGAGGGCATCCTTGTTCAGTGCCGGATTTCAAAGGAATGCTTCCAGTTTTTGCCCATTAAGTATGATATTGGCTGTTGGTTTGTCATAAATAGCTTTTATTACTTTGAGATATGTTCCATCAATACCAAGTTTATTGAGGGTTTTAGCATAAAGGGCTGTTGAATTTTGTCAAATGCCTTCTCTGCATCAATTGAGATAATCATGTGGTTTTTGTTTTTGCTTCTGTTTATGTGGTGAATTACATTTATAGACTTGCGTATGTTGAACCAGCCTTGCATCCCCGGATGAATCCTACTTGATCATGATGGATAAGTTTTTAATGTGCTGTTGCAATCGATTTGCCAGTATTTTATTGAAGATTTTTGCATCTATGTTCATCATGGATATTGGCCTGAAGTTTTCTTTTTGTTGAGTCTCTGCCAGGTTTTGGTATCAGGATGATGTTGGTCTCATAAAATGATTTGGGAAGGGTTCCTCTTTTGGATTATTTGGAATAGTTTCAGAAGGAATGGTACCAGATCCTCTTGTGTGTCTGGTAGAATTCAGCTGTGAACCCATCTGGACCTGGGCTTTTTTGTGTGGTAGGTTTAATTGCTGCCTCAACTTCAGACCTTGTTATTGGTCTATTCATAGTTTTGGCTTCCTCCTGGTTTAGGCTTGGGAGGACACAGGTCCAGGAATTTATCCATTTCTTCCTGATTTACTAGTTTGTGCATAGAGTTGTTTGTAGTATTCTCTGATGATGGTTTGAATTTCTGTGGAATCTGTGGTGATTTCCTTTATCGTTTTTATTGCATCTATTTGGTTGTTCTCTCTTCTTTTTATCAGTCTGGCTAGTGGTCTGTCTATTTTGTTGATCTTTTCAAAAACCAGCTCTTAGATTTATTGATTTTTGAAGGGTTTTTCTTGTCTCTATCTCCTTCAGTTCTGCTCTGATCTTAGTTATTTCTTGTCTTCGCTAGGTTTTGAGCTTTTTGATCTTGCTCCTCTAGCTCTTTCAATTTTGATGATAGGGTGTCAATTTTGGATCTCCACTCTTCTCATGTGGGCACTTATTGCTATATATTTTCCTCTACAGACTGCTTTAAATGTGTCCCAGAGATTCTGGTACGTTGTGTCTTCATTCTCGTTGGTTTCAAAGAACTTCTTTATTTCTGCCTTCATTTCATTGTTTATCCAATCAACATTCAAGAGCCAGTTGTTCAGTTTCCATGAAGCTGTGCGGTTCTGAGTTATTTTCTGAATTCTGAGTTCCAACTTGATTGCACTATGGTCTGAGAGACTGTTTGTTATGATTTCGTTGTTTTGCATTTGCTGAGGAGTGCTTTACTTCCAATTATGTGGTCAATTTTGGATTATTTGGAATAGTTTCAGAAGGAATGGTACCAGATCCTCTTTGTGTGTCTGGTAGAATTCAGCTGTGAACCCATCTGGACCTGGGCTTTTTTGTGTGGTAGGCTCTTAATTGCTGCCTCAACTTCAGACCTTGTTATTGGTCTATTCATAGTTTGGCTTCCTCCTGGTTTAGGCTTGGGAGGACACAGGCGTCAGGAATTTATCCATTTCTTCCTGATTTACTAGTTTGTGTGCATAGAGTTGTTTGTAGTATTCTCTGATGATGGTTTGAATTTCTGTGGAATCTGTGGTGATTTCCCTTTATCGTTTTTATTGCATCTATTTGGTTGTTCTCTCTTTTCTTTTTATCAGTCTGGCTAGTGGTCTGTCTATTTTGTTGATCTTTTCAAAAACCAGCTCTTAGATTTATTGATTTTTGAAGGGTTTTTCTTGTCTCTATCTCCTTCAGTTCTGCTCTGATCTTAGTTATTTCTTGTCTTCGGCTAGGTTTTGAGCTTTTTGATCTTGCTCCTCTAGCTCTTTCAATTTTGATGATAGGGTGTCAATTTTGGATCTCTCCACTCTTCTCATGTGGGCACTTATTGCTATATATTTTCCTCTACAGACTGCTTTAAATGTGTCCCAGAGATTCTGGTACGTTGTGTCTTCATTCTCGTTGGTTTCAAAGAACTTCTTTATTTCTGCCTTCATTTCATTGTTTATCCAATCAACATTCAAGAGCCAGTTGTTCAGTTTCCATGAAGCTGTGCGGTTCTGAGTTATTTTCTGAATTCTGAGTTCCAACTTGATTGCACTATGGTCTGAGAGACTGTTTGTTATGATTTCAGTTGTTTTGCATTTGCTGAGGAGTGCTTTACTTCCAATTATGTGGTCAATTTTGGAGTAGGTGTGATGTGGTGCTGAGAAGAATGTATATTCTGTGGATTTGGGGTGGAGAGTTCTGTAAATGTCTATCAGGTTTGCTTGTTCCAGGTCTGAGTTCAAGTCCTGGATATCCTTGTTAATTTTCTGTCTGGTTGATCTGTCTGCTATTGACAGTGGAGTGTTAAAGTCTCCCACTATTATTGTGTGGGAGTCTAAGTCTCTTTGTAAGTCATTAAGAACTTGCCTTATATATCTGGGTGCTCCTACATTGGGTCCATATATATTTAGAATCGTTAGCTCTTCTTGTTGTATCGATCCTTTTACCATTATGTAATGACCTTCTTTGTCCCTTTTGATCTTTGTTGCTTTAAAGTCTATTTTATCAGAGATGAGAATTGCAACTCCTGCTTTTTTGCTCTCCATTTGCTTGGTAAATCTTCCTCCATCCTTTTATTTTGAGCCTTTGTGTATCTTTGCATGTGAGGTGGGTTTCCTGGATACAGCACACTGATGGGTTTTGGTTTTTATCCAATTTGCCAGTCTGTGTCTTTTGATTGGTGCATTTAGCCCATTTACATTCAGGGTTAATATTGTTATGTGTGAATTTGATACTGCCATTTTGATGCTAGCTGGCTGTTTTGCCCATTGGTTCATGTACATTCTTCATTTTGTTGATGGTCTTTAGCATTTGGTATGCTTTTAGGATGGCTGGAACTGGTTGTTTCTTTCTATGTGTAGTGCCTCTTTCAGGAGCTCTTGTAAAGCAGGCCTAGTGGTGACAAAATCTCTGAGTACTTGCTTGTTCGTGAAGGATTTTATTTTTCCTTCACTTATGAAGCTCAGTTTGGCTGGATATGAAATTCTGGGTTGAAAGCTCTTTTCTTTAAGGATGTTGAATATTGGCCCCACTCTCTTCTGGCTTGTAGAGTCTCTGCCGAGAGATCTGCTGTGAGTCTGATGGGCTTCCTTTGTGGGTGACCTGACCTTTCTCTCTGGCTGCCCTTAGTATTTTCTCCTTCATTTCAACCCTGGTGAATCTGACGATTATGTGCCTTGGGGTTGCTCTTCTTGCAGAGTATCTTTGTGGTGTTCTCTGTATTTCCTGGAGTTGAGTATTGACCTGTCTTGCTAGGTTGGGGAAATTTTCCTGGATAATATCCTGAAGAGTGTTTTCCAGCTTGGATTCATTCTCTTCATCACATTCTGGTACACCTATCAAACGTAGGTTGGGTCTCTTCACATAGTCCCACATTTCTTGGAGATTTTGTTCATTCCTTTTGTACTTTTTCTTTAATCTTGGTTTCTCATTTTATTTCATTGAGTTGATCTTCAACTTCTGATATTCTTTCTTCTGCTTGGTCAATTCGGCTGTTGAAACTTGTGCATGCTTCGCAAAGTTCTCGTGTTGTGTTTTTCAGCTCCTTCAATTCATTCATATTCCTCTCTAAGTTGTCCATTCTTGTTATCAATTCCTCGAATCTTTCTTCAAATCTTTTTTCAAGGTTCTTAGTTTCTTTGCACTGGTTTAGTACATGTTCCTTTAGCTCACTGAAGTTTCTCATTATCCACTTTCTGAAGTCTGATTCCGTCATTTCGTCACATTCATTCTCCGTCCAGCTTTGTTCCCTTGCTGGTGAGGAGTTTTGGTCCTTTTTTGGAGGTGAGGTGTTTTGGTTTCGAGTGCTTTCCTCCTTTTTGCGCTGGTTTCTTCCCATCTTTATGGATTTATCCGCCTGTCATCTTAGTAGTTGCTGATTTTTCAATTGGGTCTCTGTGTGGATGCTGAGATTGTTGATGATGAAGTATTTCTGTTACTTAGTTTTCCTCTAATGGTCTATCCCCTCTGCTGTATGAGTGCTGAGGTCCACCCAGGCCCTGCTTGTCTGGGGTATACCTGCAGCAGCTGCGGAACAGTGAGGGATGATACCAGTTTCTTCTTCTGCTGTCCTTGTTCCAGAATAATGCCAGCCAAATGTCAGTCTGATTAGTCCTTTTCTGGGGTGACTCCTTGGATATACAGGGGTCAGGGAGCTGCTTGAGGAGACAGTCTGTGCTTTATAGGAGCTCCAGTGCTGAGCTGTGAGCTCCGTTGTTCATTCAGGGTTGTTGGGAGGTTGTTTATGTCTGCTGCAATAGAACTCATAAAACACCACCCTTTTTTCCCCTTAGATGCTCTGTCTCAGGAGTTGGGGCTTTCTTTATGAGTATCTGTTGCACTGTCCTGCCCCACTAGGCGGCAGTCTATTCACTATTTGCCTGCCGGGCTCTGACCTGCTAGCGGGTCCGCCCTGTTGCTGCTGGGCTCCCTTCTGCTGTGGAGCGGAGTCTCTCTGTTATGGCAGGTTGCCTCGGCAAGCGCAGGCTGCGTCAGTCCTGGGTGGTACTTCAGTGGGGTGGACTGCATCAGCAATGGTGGATGCCCCTCCTCACCGGGCTGCACTGTCCTAGATGCCGGCAGCAAAACTCTCAGCCCCAAGCACCTCCAGTCGCCGCTGCTTGTCCCCCTGAGCGTGGGACCGCCGAGCCCGATCACCCAGCTCCCTGCCTCAGAGTCCGTCCTCTCTCTCTCTCTTCCTCTCCCCAAGCTGAAAGGTCGACTCTCTCACTGGCGCCCCAGTAGCCTGCCGATAGGGCACTGGGATCCGTGTGATCTCCCATGCCGCTGCCCACTACCCCGGCTCAGATCACGCTTCCCAGGAAACTCCTGGTCTGGCTCATTGTCCAAGTCCTTCAATCAGATGGACATGCCAATCTGCCCTTCCAAATCTCAGATTGCCGGTTTAACAGGGCACCCAGACCAGTGAGTTCGCGGGTCCTGCGGTGCCCGGCGAAGGTGGCGGGGAGCCGGCTGTGGCTGCACTAGCGTCCCATGTCTCTCCCACACCTGGGACTTTCAACGCTCTGTGGGCATAAAAGGAACATCCGAGAATGTGGCTAGGACTCACCCTCTGCACCTTCACTGAGAGCTGCAATCCTGAGTCGCCTCTATGACGCCATCTTGCCTCCTCCCCTCCAGGACTCTTAATTTAAAACTCAAAGTGTAGCGCTTTCCTTCTAACTCACTGGATATAACAGTAACTGTTTCAATATAAGAAGATGTATTTTATTTATAAGAAAATTATATGATCATTTCAAAAGTACTAAGTAAAATAGGAGGTAAAAAGTATTATCTCTGGAAATTTTTAGCTCTGAAAATCCAACCTCTACACTTCTTACATAGAACAAGACAGGCAGCCACAATGTGCCATATGTGTTGATATAATACCACTTAATGCCAGCATGTGTAAAATCTGTGTCCCTTCTCTGTGTCCCAATGAACAGACAAAGCTTCAATGTGTTACAAATGTAGACAGAACTTAAGTTTATTGCAACTTACTCTTTCATTCCTACTTCTGATCATACTTTATTCTCCTAATTTTATGTATTTTTCTTCTTCCAGGTGGCCTTTAGCTTGAAACTCAGTTGCATAGAAATAAACTATATTATTTTATACAAAATATGCCTTTAAATTGATATTACCTGTTCATATTACAATCAATAGGGAGCAGTTTATTCTTGGCACAATCAGTCCCTCAGAGCATTAAGCTCACTGTTGACCTCAACCATGGTCATTGTTTTCTCATGTGTATTTCTTGCACAATGACTTTAAATGTAATGTCTCAAGATTGCAGCACAGGGTTGTGAATTCTCGCTGCCTGCATAGCTGGAGATTCATAGCTGCTGTCAGTCTCCCAGGGCTCTCTGAGATGGATTTAAGGTCTGAGTGGCCCCTGCACTTTCTGGATGGCTTTCTCTTCTCTATCCAGTGAAACTGACTGCTGTGATGGGCTGGTTTGAGCTGTGAGTGGAGCTGTCAAGATGCTCTTGTTACTATGATCAGTCATAGCCAGGGCCATGAAGCAGGTGCTAGTTGAGCTCAGTAATGAGGTTAACCTTTTTTTTTCAAAGTACCTATTTAGGTTTACAAATTTTAGTTGACAAATAAAAATACATATTTATGATGTACAATATGATGCTTTGAAATATAAAGACTTTGTGGAATACCTATATCAATCTAATTAACACATGTATTACCTCATTTTTTGTCATGAGAACAATGAAATATCTCCTAGCAATTTTCAAGAATATGATACGTTGCTATTAACTGTAGTCACATGACATGCAATAGAGCTCTTAAACTTGCTCCTCCTACTTGTCTGTAATTTTTTACCCTTTGTCCAACCTCTCTCAATTCTGTCCTCCAGCTCCATCCTCCACAGCTGCCCTTCCACTCTCCAATCCCATGAGTCTGAGTGCCTTGGATACTTCATGTGAGTGAGATCTTAAGGTGCTTGGCTTCATGTATCCGGCTTATATGACTTAGTACCATGCATTCAGGCTTCATCCATGCTGCCAGAGACAGCAGAGTTTGCTTCTTGTTTAAGGCTGAACATCACTGCTGTGTTCATGTTCCATCCCATTATCTGTGTGTCCACCGATGGACGCTTAGGGTGATTCCATGTCGTGTCTGTTTCTATGAACCATCTCATTGAATCTTCATGCCACCTGAGACCTGCATGGCTAGCACTGTCTGCCCCTGAGAGCCCTGGCCAGCATCTGGGCAGGGGTCCTGCTGGGGAAATCCCAGTGCCTTAGCCTCCAGAGCCTCTGCACTGAGCACCTTGCAGCCTTTCCTGCCAGCACAGCAGCCTACTGGAGAAGACGTTATGGGAACTTTTTGCTCTTAGTAATTTAAGGTGCCTTCCGAGAGCCTGATGAGAAGGAAATTTTAGTATCCAAAGGCTCTGGTGATATTTCTCCTTCAGATTATTGGGACCAAATCCCATAGTGTGGCATCAAGTCAACCCAAAATTGTGAACTGAGATGTAATGTACCCTAAATGCCCTGTAGCCAATGGCCTAGTGTTCTGGGTGCTGACCAAGAAGAAGTGGGTGGCAAAGGTGCCTCAGGCAGGCCCTGGGTTCAGTGAGCAGCTTGTGCTGCACGATTTTAAGGTCATTTTCGGTGAGCTCCTCCAGCCCGTTGCTCCAAGCTGCAGCTGCTACCACCGGCAACAGCATTGCCACAAGTATCTTGGGGGATGAGGCTGTCAGTGTCCTCAAGTTCCAGGCGCTCTAGCCCCAGTCCTGCTTCAAGAGGCATTTTCCAGCAGGGCCTGGTAGCTCGTGCCTGTAATCCCAGCTACTCAGGAGGCTGAGGCAGGAGAATCGCTTGAACCCAGGAGGTGGTGATTGCAGTGAGCCGAGATGGCGTCACTGCATTCCAGCCGGGGCAGCAAGAGGAAAACCCCATCTTTAAGAAAAGAGGCTTTTCCTCATCTTTTCACAGAGGAGTATTCACATCATCAGTATGTTTCAATGCAAAGAATTTCTCTTAAAATTGTAAGTCCAATCTGGGAGAAAATGTTCCTCTTCCCAAGAAAGAGGAAATATGACTGGAAGCACAATGGTGTATTTCAGACCACAATAAGACACAGAGACAAGGCCTTGTTGCATCCTAAACACCTGTCATTTCCATCCCGAACTGCAAAGCCATCTGCTGCCTGCAGGTGTGTAGCAGCCTTCAAGATTGCTGATGGTGCCCAGGAGGAACTGGAACTACAGTTTCACTCCAGCGTCCCCCCACTGGTTTTGGAGAGCAGGCCATTGCTTTTTCTATATTCTGCTATTTCTTTTCTATACATGTTATTGTGAGAAGAGGTGCATAAAAAGATGAAGCTGGGCGACGCTGGCCTGTTGAGAATACCTTTGTAGCTATCCACAAAATGCAAATATGAATATGCTTGCCCTGCAGGCGACTACGGATGGTGGATGCTTCTGAGCCATAAGCACTGCCTGTTCTCCCGCTGCTAAAACGTTTCCATCTGTAGAGTGGGATGGGGAAAGGTAGTCACAAACCATCAAACAGAATGGCTGAAAAGGATTCATCTCCTTTTGTACTAATGTTCAAAATGCCAAGAGTGTTGGCTGGGCACAGAGTTCTGTGTGCTCCACTGGTGGCATCTGTCCCACAGACAAGGCTTTTGACCCACGTGGTGGCCCATACTCCTGAGACCATCCTGTTTTCCTCAGTGATCCCTGCCTGCTAAACCTGGTAAGATGAAGTTTTGTGCAGAGAGTGCCTCCCTTTGCAAATCAGAGGAACACCAGCATCCAGATCTCAGGGGCCTTGACTGGATGTGGCTTCACATGTTATCTCAACACACATCAATCACACTGTATTGAAATTCCCACGTACACAATGGCAGGTCTCACCCAATGGGCGCTTAGGGTGATTCCATGTCGTGTCTGTTTCTATGAACCATCTCATTGAATCTTCATGCCACCTGAGACCTGCATGGCTAGCACTGTCTGCCCCTGAGAGCCCTGGCCAGCATCTGGGCAGGGGTCCTGCTGGGGAAATCCCAGTGCCTTAGCCTCCAGAGCCTCTGCACTGAGCACCTTGCAGCCTTTCCTGCCAGCACAGCAGCCTACTGGAGAAGACGTTATGGGAACTTTTTGCTCTTAGTAATTTAAGGTGCCTTCCGAGAGCCTGATGAGAAGGAAATTTTAGTATCCAAAGGCTCTGGTGATATTTCTCCTTCAGATTATTGGGACCAAATCCCCATAGTGTGGCATCCAAGTCAACCCAAAAATTGTGAACTGAGATGTCGCAATGTACCCTAAATGCCCTGTAGCCAATGGCCTAGTGTTCTGGGTGCTGACCAAGAAGAAGTGGGTGGCAAAGGTGCCTCAGGCAGGCCCTGGGTTCAGTGAGCAGCTTGTGCTGCACGATTTTAAGGTCATTTTCGGTGAGCTCCTCCAGCCCGTTGCTCCAAGCTGCAGCTGCTACCACCGGCAACAGCATTGCCACAAGTATCTTGGGGGATGAGGCTGTCAGTGTCCTCAAGTTCCAGGCGCTCTAGCCCCAGTCCTGCTTCAAGAGGCATTTTCCAGCAGGGCCTGGTAGCTCGTGCCTGTAATCCCAGCTACTCAGGAGGCTGAGGCAGGAGAATCGCTTGAACCCAGGAGGTGGTGATTGCAGTGAGCCGAGATGGCGTCACTGCATTCCAGCCGGGGCAGCAAGAGGAAAACCCCATCTTTAAGAAAAGAGGCTTTTTCCTCATCTTTTCACAGAGGAGTATTCACATCATCAGTATGTTTCAATGCAAAGAATTTCTCTTAAAATTGTAAGTCCAATCTGGGAGAAAATGTTCCTCTTCCCAAGAAAGAGGAAATATGACTGGAAGCACAATGGTGTATTTCAGACCACAATAAGACACAGAGACAAGGCCTTGTTGCATCCTAAACACCTGTCATTTCCATCCCGAACTGCAAAGCCATCTGCTGCCTGCAGGTGTGTAGCAGCCTTCAAGATTGCTGATGGTGCCCAGGAGGAACTGGAACTACAGTTTCACTCCAGCGTCCCCCCACTGGTTTTGGAGAGCAGGCCATTGCTTTTTCTATATTCTGCTATTTCTTTTCTATACATGTTATTGTGAGAAGAGGTGCATAAAAAGATGAAGCTGGGCGACGCTGGCCTGTTGAGAATACCTTTTGTAGCTATCCACAAAATGCAAATATGAATATGCTTGCCCCTGCAGACGACTACGGATGGTGGATGCTTCTGAGCCATAAGCACTGCCTGTTCTCCCCGCTGCTAAAACGTTTCCATCTGTAGAGTGGGATGGGGAAAGGTAGTCACAAACCATCAAACAGAATGGCTGAAAAGGATTCATCTCCTTTTGTACTAATGTTCAAAATGCCAAGAGTGTTGGCTGGGCACAGAGTTCTGTGTGCTCCACTGGTGGCATCTGTCCCACAGACAAGGCTTTTGACCCACGTGGTGGCCCATACTCCTGAGACCATCCTGTTTTCCTCAGTGATCCCTGCCTGCTAAACCTGGTAAGATGAAGTTTTGTGCAGAGAGTGCCTCCCTTTGCAAATCAGAGGAACACCAGCATCCAGATCTCAGGGGCCTTGACTGGATGCCCCCTCCTGGCTTCACATGTTATCTCAACACACATCAATCACACTGTATTGAAATTCCCACGTACACAATGGCAGGTCTCACCCAATAGGCAGTACTGTCTCCGTGATCAGAAAATACATGTTGTTTACTTTTGTTTCTGCAGAACTTGGCTCCAAGCTAATGTAAAGCACTCAGTACATATCTGACTATTCTGGGTGTGACTCAGTCTGAAGTGGTAGCAACAGTACCAGCTAATGTTAAAAATGAAATAAATGGGGACTTGTTTGCGTCATCATTCACTGAAAACTTGTTTACTGTACTGGACATTTCGATATGGATTATCTCATCTTATACTCACAAGCAACCCTGTTATGTAAGGATAATCCTTATTTTGCTGACGAGGGACTGAAGAATGTGAGAGGTTAAGTAACTTGCCCAGGTTAGAGTTAGGTAGTTAGTTGTCTGAGCTGGAATTTGTCAAGAAAATTTGATTCCAGCTTCTGTGAAATTAAATACACCTTTCTTGTGGGGGAAAAAAAAGAGGCTTTTTTTCCTCTCACGGGCAGCGTCTCCATCAAGTTTGGTGGGAACGCAAGGCTGTCACTAACTTTGGTAACAGCAGGACTTATGTACGCGTTGCACACAATGGCCATTGTGCCTCCTGCAGTGACGCCCCCGAGGTTCGCACGTGCACTCGCATGTAACGGCTTGGCTTGGCGCGCCTGGCTTGGCTTGGCGTTGGTCGCTTGACTTGGCGGTCCTCGCTTGGATTGTCATTTTCTCCCTGGGCATTGCTTTGCTAGGCTTGATCTTTTCTCGGTTGGGCTTGGCATTCCCCTGGCTGGGCTGGGTGTTTCCTCGCCCGGGCTTGGCCTTTCTGGGGCAGAGGCTTGGGTTTTCCTGGTGGAGGGGGGGTTAGGGGGCGGGGCGTGGGCTTTCCCAGGGTGGGGTTTTGGCTGGGATTAACTTTTCTCCTCTAACAGATTGGAAACCCTGAGTTTCCAGCCTGTTGGTGAAACTTGTTGGCAGAGGCGATCTACATGCTAGTAGCCGGCTCCCCAGGCTGTAAAAAGAGGATGGTGGCTGAGGTTTCTCCAAAGCCGACTGACTCCGCTATGAAGAAGCCCTTTGGTCTCAGGAGCAAGAGGGGCAAGTGGTGCTGCCACTGATTCCCATGCTGCAGGGGGAGCGGCAAGAGCAACGAGGGTCTTGGGAAGACCACGACGACAGCGCCGTCACAGAGCCAAGGTGCCACGACTGTGGAGAAGATCTGGGCAAGCTCCAGAGCTTCCTGGTAGGGTCAAGTCCCCAGAGCGGATCACATCGTCACCCTCAGGGGCCCTGGTATGAGCAAGAGGGACAAGAAGAAGAAGAGGTAACCGGCCCTGGGCTGGGAGGAGGCACCACAGTGGGGGGATGGGGTGGGACATGCCTTACTGTGTGTGTGCTGAGGGGGGCGCCCTGGCTTTCTCGCCTACGCAGGCTCCACACTATCAGGGTGTGGATACTTCAGAGAGGTCGGGGCACAGCCCTCTTTATGACCAGCCACACAAAAACAAAACTTTAGCTGATTTCCAATTCAATTATAATGTCCCTTATAGAACACTTAATAGACTGTTTTAAGGTGATTTATCTCAAAATTCAGTCGATGCAGCAGATTATTTTTAATGTACAGGTTTTAAAACAGGATTATTTTTAATGTACAGGTTTTAAAACAGTTATATACATTATAGAAAGGTGTATAAAGAGAACCAAGCCCTGTAATATATCATCTTGTGGGCTAAACATTCTTCTGATAAAATTCAATATGCATTTTATATCAGTGTGCCTATGTAAATATGTTCTTTACTGAGGAACCTTAGAAGGAAACTGAAATGGGAAGATGGTTCCTGTCCTTGAATAGGAAGATTCATTTTTCTTAAGATGTGAGCTCTTTCTACGTTTATCACTTTTACCTGAGCCAATAATCACAGCAAAGTTTAAACATTTTCAAATTACACATGCCGTGTTTTACTATTGTGATAAATTAAATTTTTGTAATGGAATGGAAAAAGACTTGCTTTTCTAGATGTCAAAATGCACATGTGCTATTTCCACAAATTGTTTACTAACAGTTGAAAAAACATAAATGAATACAAAATAAACAAAATCCAGAAATACCCAAATATATGTAAGAATGTAGAACTGGACCGTGGTGATATTTCACAGCAGTAGAAACAAATGATTCATAAACGAAATGCATGGTGTTTGAAGAAAACTAGTTAGATATTTATGTCAAGAAAATAAGTTCCTGGAGTACAGATTAAAAATTGTAAATATACAAATGAGAAAAATACCAGAAGAAAACGCTACTGTCTATTTATATATGCACATGTATTTCTGTGTTCACAAAGACATTTCTAAGAACCTCACAAGCAAGTACTCTGAAGGTTGGTTTAGTAAAATGGAAATTAAAACACCCTGTATGTAAGAAAAAAGTTAATAAAGGACAAAACACTTGCAAAATATGTGTTTTTATTTTACGGAGAATTCTTTCACATCAACAAGAAGACAACTAAATAAAATAAGCTTAATTTAAAATTGGGCAAAATACTATTTTGCATATCTACCAGTGACCTATGCACATAGGAAAACACAGTGTTCCTGGTAAGAGAAGAAATTAAGTTAGGAGAGGAATGAAATACTGTTTTCCATTTAAGTTAGAAGAGGAATGAAATACTGTTTTCTATCCGCAAAGTTTGTGAGGAAGAAGAACAGTGATATTTATACAGCTGCTTAAAGTTTAAGTTACTCTGACTTTTCAAATAGACACTTTGGTGGTAAGAACCACATTTTAAAAATACATTTTATACCTTTTACCTTTTGTACCTAATATACCTTTTACCCATCAATTCCATTATACTGAAATATCTTTCAGAAATAGATATATGTGCTTTTCTTAGTATTGCTTAAAATAGCAGTGTATTGAGAAGAACTCATATAAAGTTTTAATGAACAAATTGCGGTGCATCTGTAGGAGGGAATAATATGTAACAACAGAGGGTGTCAATAGACACAGAGATATGTTGACATGCAAAGATGTACTTAGGTATATGAAATGAGAAAAAAATCAGTCATACATATACACAAACAATCTGCTCTTGTGTTAGCTGAAAATATGTCAAAAACATGATAAAACTTGTTTCTGGGGATTTGTATGTAAGTGAAGCTTCCCCCTTTTACCTATCTGTGATTTCTGCAATGAACATCTGAAAAGTTTTAGTTAAGTTTCATTAGTAATGAAACAATTCTTGGGAAGGGAAGGAATATGCTACTTGCATAGATACAAACAATTTCTCAGTCTATTATTTATTTTTATTTCTGTGGATGGGTATCTTCTGTGAAATTTTTTTTTTTTTGGATGGAGTCTCACTTTTGTCACCCAGGCTGGATCGCAGTGGCACAATCTCAGCTCATTGCAACCTCCAAATTCCAGGTTCAAGTGATTCTCCTGCCTCAGCCTCCTCAGTAGCTGAGATTATAGGTGTGTGCCACCATGACTGGCTAATTTTTGCATATTTAGTAGAGGTGGGGTTTCATCATGTTGGTCATGCTGGTCTCTTTAATTAGAAGCTTATTGAGAAGTTTGTGGAATACACACATAAGTGTAGGTGATAAAGTTTTGATATTCTGATATTGTTTGAAATACTTTAAGAATTTAACATTTGGTAAGTATTTTTCTTTTTTTTTTTTTTTAATTTTTATTGCGTTATAGGTTTGGGGGTACATGTGCAGAACGAGCAAGACAGCTGCACAGACACACACATGTCAGTGTGCTTTGCTGCCTTCCATATGAGTTTAAAAACAGTAATTTTATTTATTACATTTTTATACATAGAATTTGCCAATTACTTTCTGACTGCAAAGAAAAACAGATACCAAAAAGCACTTCTCCCAATAGCAATCCAGGTGAAACCTTGGACAGTGAATTACTTTAGGTCAGTAAATTACTTTAGGTCCTCATCTTTTTTGGCACCAGGGACTGGTTTTGTGAAAGATAATATTTTCATGGACTGAAGGAAGGAGGGTAGGGGATGGTTTTGGAATGATTCCAACACATTACATTTATTGTGCCACTTTATATTATTATTATAACATATGATGAAATAATTATATAACTCACCATAATGTAGAATCAGTGAGAGGTCTGAACTTGTTTTCCTGTAACTAGACGGTCTCACCTGGGAGTGATGGGGGAAAGAGACAGATCATCAGGCATAGGATTCTTGTAAGAAGCACATAACCTAGATCCCTTGTTTGTGCAGTTTACAGTTGGGTTCACGCTCCAAAGAGTATCTAATGCCATCACTGATCTGACAGGAGGTGGAGCTCAAGTGATAATATGAGCAGTGGGGAGTGGCTGTTAGTACAGATGAAGCTTTGCTGACTCACCTGCTGCTCATCTCTTGCCTTTCCTGTTCTCCCCTGCCCTCCCAAACCCTAGGCAACCACGGATCTTTTTACTGTATCCAGTTTTACCTTTTCTAGAATGTCATGTAGTTGGAATCATACAGTATGTAGCCTGCAGATTGGCCTCTTTCACTTGGTAATATGCGTTTAAGGTTCTTTCATGTCTTCTTATGACTTGATAGCTCATTTCTGTTTAGCATTGAGTAATAATTCATTGTGTGACTGTATTAGAGATTGTTCATTCCCCTATTGCAGGATATTTTGATGCTTCAGAAATTGGTTAAAATTTTATGTCAACATTCATGAGGGAGTTTTGTTTTTTGTAATATCATTGTTTGGTTTGGGGTACATGTGCAGAACGAGCAAGACAGCTGCACAGACACACACATGTCAGTGTGCTTTGCTGCCTTCCATATGAGTTTAAAAACAGTAATTTTATTTATTACATTTTTATACATAGAATTTGCCAATTACTTTCTGACTGCAAAGAAAAACAGATACCAAAAAGCACTTCTCCCAATAGCAATCCAGGTGAAACCTTGGACAGTGAATTACTTTAGGTCAGTAAATTACTTTAGGTCCTCATCTTTTTTGGCACCAGGGACTGGTTTTGTGAAAGATAATATTTTCATGGACTGAAGGAAGGAGGGTAGGGGATGGTTTTGGAATGATTCCAACACATTACATTTATTGTGCCACTTTATATTATTATTATAACATATGATGAAATAATTATATAACTCACCATAATGTAGAATCAGTGAGAGGTCTGAACTTGTTTTCCTGTAACTAGACGGTCTCACCTGGGAGTGATGGGGGAAAGAGACAGATCATCAGGCATAGGATTCTTGTAAGAAGCACATAACCTAGATCCCTTGTTTGTGCAGTTTACAGTTGGGTTCACGCTCCAAAGAGTATCTAATGCCATCACTGATCTGACAGGAGGTGGAGCTCAAGTGATAATATGAGCAGTGGGGAGTGGCTGTTAGTACAGATGAAGCTTTGCTGACTCACCTGCTGCTCATCTCTTGCCTTTCCTGTTCTCCCCTGCCCTCCCAAACCCTAGGCAACCACGGATCTTTTTACTGTATCCAGTTTTACCTTTTCTAGAATGTCATGTAGTTGGAATCATACAGTATGTAGCCTGCAGATTGGCCTCTTTCACTTGGTAATATGCGTTTAAGGTTCTTTCATGTCTTCTTATGACTTGATAGCTCATTTCTGTTTAGCATTGAGTAATAATTCATTGTGTGACTGTATTAGAGATTGTTCATTCCCCTATTGCAGGATATTTTGATGCTTCAGAAATTGGTTAAAATTTTATGTCAACATTCATGAGGGAGTTTTGTTTTTTTGTAATATCATTGTTTGGTTCAGGGTAATGCTAGTGTTATAGAGTGAGTTGTGTTGTATTTCTCCTCTTTGTTTTTTTTGGGGGAGAGATTGTGTAAAATGGTATTACATCATCCTAAAATGTTTGATAGAACTCACCAGTATAGCTACCTAGGCCTGGAGTTTTCTTTATAGGAAAGTTTTATCTACAACGTTGTTTGCTTTTGTAGATATAGGGTGATTGAGGTTATCTATTTCTTCTTGATAGAGCCTTGACGACTTTTATTTTTCAAGGAATGTGTCCATTTAATCTAAGTTGTCATGTTTAGTTAAATAAAGCTCACACTATTATCTTGCTATTCTTTTAGTATGTGTAGAATCTATTAGAATATCATATTACTTAATTCTGAAATTAGTAATTTGTATGTTCTCTTTATTTTTATTATTGTTTAAAGAGTTTTTAAATTGCATTTTAGGTTTTGGGGTACATGTGAAGAACATGCAAGATTGTTGCATAGGTACACACATGGCAGTGTGATTTGCGGCCTTCCTCCCCATCACCTATATCTGGCATTTCTCCCCATGCTATGTCTCCCCAACTCTCCACCCCCTGCTATCCCTCCCCTATTTCCCCCTGACAGACCCCAGTATGTGATGCTCCCCTCTTTGTGTCTAAGTGTTATTGTTCAACACCCACTCATGAGTGAGAACATGCAGTCTTTGATTTTCTGTTCTTGTGTCAGTTGCTGAGAATGATGGTTTCCAGTTTCATCCCTGTCCCTAAAAAGGATATGAACTCATCGTTTTTGATGGCTGCATAATATTCCATGGTGTATATGTGCCACATTTTCCCTGTCCAGTCTATCATTGATGGGCATTTGGGTTGGTTCCAGGTCTTTGCTATTGTAAACAGTGCTGCAGTGAACATTCGTGTGCATGTGTCCTTATAGTAGAACGATTTATAATCCTTTGGATATATACCCAATAATGGGATTGTGGGTAAGCCCCCATATAGGCACCAAGAAATGAGAGCTAAGCAGAACTCTGGCACAGTTAGGGCTTGAGGAATATCTCACTTTACAGTGTTACTACTCAGCTATTTCCTTTTACATAATCATATATTAGTTTATAGAATTAGGGCTTGAATAATCCCTTTATATAATCATCTCTATATAATCATATAATAGTTGATAGTATGAGTGCCTAAAGAATATTTCCCTACATATATACCTATAATTATATCTTAGTTCATAATTGGAGGAATGCCTAGAGTGGACACAGTACAGGGCACGATTTAAGGAATAAGCAGCCTATAATTGGAGGAATGTCTAGAGCAGACACAGTTCAGAGCATGA
Organism: Saguinus midas; assembly: GCA_021498475.1. Classification (NCBI taxonomy): domain Eukaryota; kingdom Metazoa; phylum Chordata; class Mammalia; order Primates; family Cebidae; genus Saguinus; species Saguinus midas. Next base: position 2,587,732 of record CM038405.1, on the reverse strand, counting down.
TTTAAGGGAAAAACAGTTATACCAGGACAAGAATCCATGGCCCAGGTGGCAGCGTTCAGTATCGTAAAGATACCCGCTGTATGGCAGACTTGGGGTGAGAGCCACTCCTCCTGATAAAGGAGTTGTAGGACCTTCCTCCAGTTCTTGAGGAAGGCTGATCTCAGACTGGCAATCCACCTTGGTGACTGTGAACTTTATTTTTATTTATTTATTTATTTGGAAATTAATTTTTTTATTGCATTTTACGTTTTGGGGTACATGTGAAGAACATGCAAGATAGTTGCATAGGTACACACATGGCAGTGTGATTTGCTGCCTTCCTCCCCTTCACCCACATCTGGCATTTCTCCTCATGCTATCCCTCCCCAGCTCCCCTCCCGCTGTCCCTCCCCTATTCCCCCAATAGACTGCAGTGTGTAGTGCTCCCCTCCCTGTGTCCATGTGTTCTCATTTCTCTTCACCAGCCTATGAGTGAGAACATGCGGTATTTCATTTTCTGTTCTTGCGTCAGTTTTCTGAGAATGACGTTCTCCAGATTCATCCATGTCCCTACAAAGGACACGAACTCATCATTTTTGATGGCTGCATAATATTCCATGGTGTATATGTGTCACATTTTCCCAGTCCAGTCTATCATCGATGGGCATTTGGGTTGGTTCCAGGTCTTTGCTATTGTAAACAGTGCTGCAATGAACATTCGTGTGCATGTGTCCTTATAGTAGAACGATTTATAGTCCTTTGGATATATCCAGTAATGGGATTGCTGGGTCAAATGGAATTTCCATTTCTAGGTCCTTGAGGAATCGCCACACTGTCTTCCACAATGGTTGAACTAATTTACACTCCCACCAACAGTGTAAAAGCGTTCCTATTTCTCCACATCCTCTCCAGCATCTGCTGTCTCCAGATTTTTTAATGATCGCCATTCTAACTGGCGTGAGATGGTATCTCAATGTAGTTTTGATTTGCATTTCTCTGATGACCAGTGATGATGAGCATTTTTTCATATGTTTGTTGGCCTCATATATGTCTTCTTTTTTAAAGTGTCTGTTATATCCTTTGCCCATTTTTGAATGGGCTTGTTTGTTTTTTTCCTGTAAATCTGTTTGAGTTCTTTTTAAATTCTGGATATCAGCCCTTTGTCAGAAGGGCAAACTGCAAAAACTTTTTCCCATTCTGTTGGTTGCCGATTCACTCTAATGACCGTTTCTTTTGCCGTGCAGAAGCTGTGGAGTTTGATTAGGTCCCATTTGTCTATTTTGGCTTTTGTTGCCAATGCTTTTGGTGTTTTGATCATGAAGTCCTTGCCTACTCCTACGTCCTGAATGGTTTTGCCTGGATATTCTTCTAGGGTTTTTATGGTGCCAGGTCTTATGTTTAAGTCTTTAATCCATCTGGAGTTAATTTTAGTGTAAGGCGTCAGGTAGGGGTCCAGTTTCTGCTTTCTGCTCATGGCTAGCCAGTTTTGCCAACATCATTTATTAAACAGGGAATCCTTTCCCCATTGCTTGTTTTTGTCTGGTTTATCAAAGATTATATGGTTGTAGATATGTTGTGTTGCCTCCGATGCCTCTGTTCTGTTCCATTGGTGTATATCTCTGTTTTGGTACCAGTACCATGCTGTTTTGATTACTGTAGCCTTGTAGTATAGTTTGAAGTCTGGTAGTGTGATGCCTCCCGCTGTGTTCTTTTTGCTTAGAATTGACTTGGCTATGCGGGCTCTCTTTTGGTTCCATATAAAGTTCATGGTGTTTTTTTCCAGTTCTGTGAAGGTCATTGGTAGCTTGATGGGCATAGCATTGAATCTGTATATTACTTTGGGCAGTACGGCCATTTTGACACTATTGATTCTTTCTATCCATGAACATGGAATGTTTCTCCATCTGTTTGTGTCCTCTCTTATTTCGTTGAGCAGTGGTTTGTAGTTCTCCTTGAAGAGGTCCTTTATGTTCCTTGTGAGTTGTATTCCTAGGTATTTTATTTTCTTTGTAGCAATTGTGAATGGCAGTTCGTTCTTGATTTGGCTCTAAGTCTGTTATTAATGTATAAGAATGCTTGTGATTTTTGCACATTGATTTTATATCCTGAGACTTTGCTGAAGTTGCTTATCAGTTTCAGGAGATTTTGGGCTGAGACGATGGGTTCTTCTAGATATACTATCATCTCGTCTGCAAATAGAGACAATTTGGCTTCCTCCTTTCCTATTTAAATACCCTTTATTTCTTTTTCTCACCTGGTTGCTCTGGCTAGAACTTCCAATACTATATTGAATAGGAGTGGTGAGAGAGGGCATCCTTGTCTAGTGGCAGATTTCAAAGGGAATGCTTCCAGTTTTTCCCATTCAATATGATATTGGCTTTTGGTTTGTTGTAAATAGCTTTTATTATTTTGAGATACGTTCCATCAATACCGAGTTTATTGAGGGTTTTTAGCATAAAGGGCTGTTGAATTTTGTCAAATGCCTTCTCTGCATCAATTGAGATAATCATGTGGTTTTTGTCTTTGGTTCTGTTTATGTGGTGAATTACGTTTATAGACTTGCATATGTTGAACCAGCCTTGCATCCCTGGGGTGAATCCTACTTGATCATGGTGGATAAGCTGTTTGATGTGCTGTTGCAATTGGCTTGCCAGTATTTTATTGAAGAGTTTTGCATCTATGTTCATCATGGATATTGGCCTGAAGTTTTCTTTTCTTGTTGAGTCTCTGCCGGGTTTTGGTATCAGGATGATGTTGGTCTCATAAAATGATTTGGGAAGGGTTCCCTCTTTTTGGATTATTTGGAATAGTTTCAGAAGGAATGGTACCAGATCCTCTTTGTGTGTCTGGTAGAATTCAGCTGTGAACCCATCTGGACCTGGGCTTTTTTGTGTGGTAGGGTCTTAATTGCTGCCTCAACTTCAGACCTTGTTATTGGTCTATTCATAGTTTTGGCTTTCTCCTGGTTTAGGCTTGGAGGACACAAGTGTCCAGGAATTTATCCATTTCTTCCAGGTTTACTAGTTTATGTGCATAGAGTTGTTTGTAGTATTTTCTGGTGATGGTTTGAACTTCTGTGGAATCTGTGGTGATTTCCCTTTATAGTTTTTTATTGCATTTTACGTTTTGGGGTACATGTGAAGAACATGCAAGATAGTTGCATAGGTACACACATGGCAGTGTGATTTGCTGCCTTCCTCCCTTCACCCACATCTGGCATTTCTCCTCATGCTATCCCTCCCCAGCTCCCCTCCGCTGTCCCTCCCTATTCCCCCAATAGACTGCAGTGTGTAGTGCTCCTCCCTGTGTCCATGTGTTCTCATTGTTCTCACCAGCCTATGAGTGAGAACATGCGGTATTTCATTTTCTGTTCTTGTGTCAGTTTTCTGAGAATGATGTTCTCCAGATTCATCCATGTCCCTACAAAGGACACGAACTCATCATTTTTGATGGCTGCATAATATTCCATGGTGTATATGTGCACATTTTCCCAGTCCAGTCTATCATCGATGGGCATTTGGGTTGGTTCCAGGTCTTTGCTATTGTAAATAGTTGATAGTATGAGTGCCTAAAGAATATTTCCTACATATATACCTATAATTATATCTTAGTTCATAATTGGAGGAATGCCTAGAGTGGACACAGTACAGGGCACGATTTAAGGAATAAGCAGCCTATAATTGGAGGAATGTCTAGAGCAGACACAGTTCAGAGCATGATTTAAGGGAAAAACAGTTATACCAGGACAAGAATCCATGGCCCAGGTGGCAGCGTTCAGTATCGTAAAAGATACCGCTGTATGGCAGACTTGGGGTGAGAGCCACTCCTCCTGATAAAGGAGTTGTAGGACCTTCCTCCAGTTCTTGAGGAAGGCTGATCTCAGACTGGCAATCCACCTTGGTGACTGTGAACTTTATTTTATTTATTTATTTATTTGGAAATTAATTTTTTATTGCATCTATTTGGTTATTCTCTTTCTCTTTTTTAAATAAATCTGGCTAGTGGTCTGTCTATTTTGTTGATCTTTTCAAAAACCAGCTCTTGGATTTATTGATATTTTGAAGGGCTTTTGTGTCTCTATCTCCTTCAGTTCTGCTCTGATCTTAGTTATTTCTTGTCTTCTGCTAGGTTTTGAGTTTTTGATCTTGCTCCTCCAGCTCTTTCAATTTGGATGTTAGGGTGTCAATTTTGAATCTATCCTCTCCTCATGTGGGCACTTTATGCTATATATTTTCTTCTAGAGACTGCTTTAAATGTGTCCCAGAGATTCTTGTATGTTGTGTCTTCGTTCTCATTGGTTTTGAAGAAATTCCTTATTTCTGCCTTTATTTCATTGTTTATCCAGTCAACATTCAAGAGCCAGTTGTTCAGTTTCCATGAAGCTGTGCGGTTCTGAGTTAGTGTCTGAATTCTGACTTCTAACTTGGTTGCACTATGGTCTGAGCGACTGTTTGTTATGATTTCAGTTGGTTTGCATTTGCTGAGGAATGATTTACTTCCAATTACGTGGTCAATTTTAGAGTAACTTTGATGTGGTGCTGAGAAGAATGTCTATTCTGTGGATTTGGCATGCAGAGTTCTGTAAATGTCTATCACGTTTTCTTGTTCCAGATCTGAGTTCAAGTCCTGGATATCCTTATTAATTTTCTGTCTGGTTGATCTGTCTAATATTGACAGTGGAGTGTTAAAGTCTCCCACTATTATTTTGTGGGAGTCTAAGTCTCTTTGTAAGTCTGTAAGAACTTGTGTTATATATCTGGGTGCTCCTGTATTGCGTCCATATATATTTAGAATCATTAGCTCTTCTTGTTGTATCGATCCTTTTACCATTATGTAATGTCCTTCTTTGTCTCTTTTGATCTTTGTTGCTTTAAAATCTCTTTTATCAGAGATGAGAATTGCAACTCCTGCTTATTAATTAATTAATTAATTTTTTGCTTTTATTGCATCTTAGGTTTTGGGGTACAGGTGCAGAACATGCAAAATAGTTGCATAGGTGCACACATGGCAGTGTGTTTTGCTGCCTTTCTCCCCTTCACCCACATTTGGCATTTCTCTTCAGACTATCCCTTTCCATTTCCCCCCCACTGTCCCTTTCCTATTTCCACCAATAGACCCCAGTATGTAGTGCCCCCTTACCTGTGTCCATGTGTTCTCATTTTTCCTCACCAGCCTATAAGTGAGAATATGTGGTATTTCATTTTCTGTTCTTGTGTCAGTATGCTGAGAATGATGTTCTCCAGATTCATCCATGTCCTTACAAAGGACACAAACTCATCATTTTTGATTGCTGCATAATATTCCATGGTGTATATGTGCCACATTTTCCCAGTCCAGTCTATCATTGATGGGCATTTGGGTTGGTTCCAGGTCTTTGCTATTGTAAACAGTGCTGCAATGAACATTCGTGTGCATGTGTCCTTATAGTAGAATGATTTATAGTCCTTTGGATATATACCCAGTAATGGGATTGCTGGGTCAAAGGGAATTTCTATTTCTAGGTCCTTGAGGAATCGCCACACTGTCTTCCACAATGGTTGAACTAATTTACACTCCCACCAACAGTGTAAAAGTGTTCCTATTTCTCCACATCCTCCAGCATCTGTTGTCTCCAGATTTTTAATGATCGCCATTCTAACTGGCGTGAGATGGTATCTCAATGTAGTTTTGATTTGCATTTCTAATGACCAGTGATGATGAGCATTTTTCATATGTTTGTTGGCCTCATATGTCTTCTTTTGTAAAGTGTCTGTTCATATCCTTTGCCCATTTTTGAATGGGCTTGTTTGTTTTTTTCCTGTAAATCTGTTTGAGTTCTTTGTAAATTCTGGATATCAGCCCTTTGTCAGAAGGGCAAACTGCAAAAACTTTTTCCCATTCTGTTGGTTGCCGATTCACTCTAATGACTGTTTCTTTTGCCGTGCAGAAGCTGTGGAGTTTGATTAGGTCCCATTTGTCTATTTTGGCTTTTGTTGCCAATGCTTTTGGTGTTTTGGTCATGAAGTCCTTGCCTACTCCTATGTCCTGAATGGTTTTGCCTAGATTTTCTTCTAGGGTTTTTATGGTGCCAGGTCTTATGTTTAAGTCTTTAATCCATCTGGAGTTAATTTTAGTGTAAGGTGTCAGGAAGGGGTCCAGTTTCTGCTTTCTGCACATGGCTAGCCAGTTTTCCCAACATCATTTATTAAACAGGGAATCCTTTCCCCATTGCTTGTTTTTGTCTGGTTTATCAAAGATTATATGGTTGTAGATATGTTGTGTTGCCTCCGATGCCTCTGTTCTGTTCCATTGGTCTATATCTCTGTTTTGGTACCAGTACCATGCTGTTTTGATTACTGTAGCCTTGTAGTATAGTTTGAAGTCTGGTAGTGTGATGCCTCCCGCTGTGTTCTTTTTGCTTAGAATTGACTTGGCTATGCGGGCTCTCTTTTGGTTCCATATAAAGTTCATGGTGTTTTTTTCCAGTTCTGTGAAGGTCATTGGTAGCTTGATGGGCATAGCATTGAATCTGTAAATTACTTTGGGCAGTATGGCCATTTTGACACTATTGATTCTTCTAACCATGAACATGGAATGTTTCTCCATCTGTTTGTGTCCTCTTATTTCGTTGAGCAGTGGTTTGTAGTTCTCCTTGAAGAGGTCCTTTATGTTCCTTGTGAGTTGTATTCCTAGGTATTTTATTCTCTTTGTAGCAATTGTGAATGGCAGTTCGTTCTTGATTTGGCTCTTTAAGTCTGTTATTGGTGTATAGGAATGCTTGTGATTTTTGCACATTGATTTTATATCCTGAGACTTTGCTGAAGTTGCTTATCAGTTTCAGGAGATTTTGGGCTGAGACGATGGGTTCTCTAGATATATCATGTCGTCTGCAAATAGAGACAATTTGGCTTCCTCCTTTCCTATTTGAATACCCTTTATTTCTTTTCTTGCCTGATTGCTCTGGCTAGAACTTCCAGTACTATATTGAATAGGAGTGGTGAGAGAGGCATCCTTGTCTAGTGCCAGATTTCAAAGGAATGCTTCCAGTTTTGCCCATTCAGTATGATATTGGCTGTTGGTTTGTTGTAAATAGCTTTTATTATTTTGAGATACGTTCCATCAATACCGAGTTTATTGAGGGTTTTAGCATAAAGGCTGTTGAATTTTGTCAAATGCCTTCTCTGCATCAATTGAGATAATCATGTGGTTTTGTTTTGGTTCTGTTTATGTGGTGAATTACGTTTATAGATTTGCATTTCTAATGACCAGTGATGATGAGCATTTTTCATATGTTTGTTGGCCTCATATGTCTTCTTTTGTAAAGTGTCTGTTCATATCCTTTGCCCATTTTTGAATGGGCTTGTTTGTTTTTTTCCTGTAAATCTGTTTGAGTTCTTTGTAAATTCTGGATATCAGCCCTTTGTCAGATGGTAAACTGCAAAAATTTTTCCCATTCTGTTGGTTGCCGATTCACTCTAATGACTGTTTCTTTTGCCATGCAGAAGCTGTGGAGTTTGATTAGGTCCCATTTGTCTATTTTGGCTTTTGTTGCCAATGCTTTTGGTGTTTTGGTCATGAAGTCCTTGCCTACTCCTATGTCCTGAATGGTTTTGCCTGGATTTTCTTCTAGGGTTTTTATGGTGCCAGGTCTTATGTTTAAGTCTTTAATCCATCTGGAGTTAATTTTAGTGTAAGGTGTCAGGAAGGGGTCCAGTTTCTGCTTTCTGCACATGGCTAGCCAGTTTTCCCAACATCATTTATTAAACAGGGAATCCTTTCCCCATTGCTTGTTTTTGTCTGGTTTATCAAAGATTATATGGTTGTAGATATGTTGTGTTGCCTCCGATGCCTCTGTTCTGTTCCATTGGTCTATATCTCTGTTTTGGTACCAGTACCATGCTGTTTTGATTACTGTAGCCTTGTAGTATAGTTTGAAGTCTGGTAGTGTGATGCCTCCCGCTGTGTTCTTTTTGCTTAGAATTGACTTGGCTATGCGGGCTCTCTTTTGGTTCCATATGAAGTTTAAGGTGTTTTTTCCAGTTCTGTGAAGAAGGTCATTGGTAGCTTGATGGGGATAGCATTGAATCTGTAAATTACTTTGGGCAGTATGGCCATTTTCAGATATTGATTCTTCCTAACCATGAACATGGAATGTTTCTCCATCTGTTTGTGTCCTCTTATTTCGTTGAGCAGTGGTTTGTAGTTCTTGAAGAGGTCCTTTACGTTCCTTGTTAGTTGTATTCCTAGGTATTTTATTCTCTTTGTAGCAATTGTGAATGGCAGTTCGTTTCTGATTTGGCTCTTTTAAGTCTGTTATTGGTGTATAGGAATGCTTGTGATTTTTGCACATTGATTTTATATCCTGAGACTTTGCTGAAGTTGCTTATCAGTTTCAGGAGATTTTGGGCTGAGACGATGGGTTCTTCTAGATATACTATCATCTCGTCTGCAAATAGAGACAATTTGGCTTCCTCCTTTCCTATTTGAATACCCTTTATTTCTTTTCTTGCCTGATTGCTCTGGCTAGAACTTCCAGTACTATATTGAATAGGAGTGGTGAGAGAGGCATCCTTGTCTAGTGCCAGATTTCAAAGGAATGCTTCCAGTTTTGCCCATTCAGTATGATATTGGCTGTTGGTTTGTTGTAAATAGCTTTTATTATTTTGAGATACGTTCCATCAATACCGAGTTTATTGAGGGTTTTAGCATAAAGGCTGTTGAATTTTGTCAAATGCCTTCTCTGCATCAATTGAGATAATCATGTGGTTTTGTTTTGGTTCTGTTTATGTGGTGAATTACGTTTATAGACTTGCATATGTTGAACCAGCCTTGCATCCCTGGGGTGAATCCTACTTGATCATGGTGGATAAGCTGTTTGATGTGCTGTTGCAATTGGCTTGCCAGTATTTTATTGAAGAGTTTTGCATCTATGTTCATCATGGATATTGGCCTGAAGTTTTCTTTTCTTGTTGAGTCTCTGCCGGGTTTTGGTATCAGGATGATGTTCGTTTCATAAAATGATTTGGGAAGAATTCCCTCTTTTTGGATTATTTGGAATAGTTTCAGAAAGACTGGTAACAGTTTCTTTTTGTGTGTCTGGTAGAATTCAGCTGTGAACCCATCTGGACCTGGGCTTTTATTGTGTGGTAGGGTCTTAATTGCTGCCTCGACTTCAGACCTTGTTATTGGTCTATTCATAGTTTTGGCTTTCTCCTGGTTCAGGCTTGGAAGGACACAAGTGTCCAGGAATTTATCCATTTCTCCCAGGTTTACTAGTTTAAGTGCATAGAGGTGTTTGTAGTATTTTCTGGTGATGGTTTGAACTTCTGTGGAATTTGTGCTGATTTCCCCTTTATAGTTTTTTATTGCATCTATTTGGTTATTCTCTTTCTCTCTCTTTTTTAAATAAATTTGGCTAGTGGTCTGTCTATTTTGTTGATCTTTTCAAAAAACCAGCTCTTGGATTTATTGATATTTTTGAAGGGCTTTTTGTGTCTCTATCTCCTTCAGTTCTGCTCTGATTTAGTTATTTCTTGTCTTCGGCTAGGTTTTGAGTTTTTTTGATCTTGCTCCTCCAGCTCTTTCAATTTGGATGTTAGGGTGTCAATTTTGAATCTATCCTCTCCTCATGTGGGCACTTTATGCTATATATTTTCTTCTAGAGACTGCTTTAAATGTGTCCCAGAGATTCTTGTATGTTGTGTCTTCGTTCTCATTGGTTTTGAAGAAATTCCTTATTTCTGCCTTTATTTCATTGTTTATCCAGTCAACATTCAAGAGCCAGTTGTTCAGTTTCCATGAAGCTGTGCGGTTCTGAGTTAGTGTCTGAATTCTGACTTCTAACTTGGTTGCACTATGGTCTGAGCGACTGTTTGTTATGATTTCAGTTGGTTTGCATTTGCTGAGGAATGATTTACTTCCAATTACGTGGTCAATTTTAGAGTAACTTTGATGTGGTGCTGAGAAGAATGTCTATTCTGTGGATTTGGCATGCAGAGTTCTGTAAATGTCTATCACGTTTTCTTGTTCCAGATCTGAGTTCAAGTCCTGGATATCCTTATTAATTTTCTGTCTGGTTGATCTGTCTAATATTGACAGTGGAGTGTTAAAGTCTCCACTATTATTTTGTGGGAGTCTAAGTCTCTTTGTAAGTCTGTAAGAACTTGTGTTATATATCTGGGTGCTCCTGTATTGCGTCCATATATATTTAGAATCATTAGCTCTTCTTGTTGTATCGATCCTTTTACCATTATGTAATGTCCTTCTTTGTCTCTTTTGATCTTTGTTGCTTTAAAATCTCTTTTATCAGAGATGAGAATTGCAACTCCTGCTTATTAATTAATTAATTAATTAATTTTTGCTTTTATTGCATCTTAGGTTTTGGGGTACAGGTGCAGAACATGCAAAATAGTTGCATAGGTGCACACATGGCAGTGTGTTTTGCTGCCTTTCTCCCCTTCACCCACATTTGGCATTTCTCTTCAGACTATCCCTTTCCATTTCCCCCCCACTGTCCCTTTCCTATTTCCACCAATAGACCCCAGTATGTAGTGCCCCCTTACCTGTGTCCATGTGTTCTCATTTTCTCACCAGCCTATAAGTGAGAATATGTGGTATTTCATTTTCTGTTCTTGTGTCAGTTTGCTGAGAATGATGTTCTCCAGATTCATCCATGTCCTTACAAAGGACACAAACTCATCATTTTGATTGCTGCATAATATTCCATGGTGTATATGTGCCACATTTTCCCAGTCCAGTCTATCATCGATGGGCATTTGGGTTGGTTCAGGTCTTTGCTATTGTAAACAGTGCTGCAATGAACATTCGTGTGCATGTGTCCTTATAGTAGAACGATTTATAGTCCTTTGGATATATACCCAGTAATGGGATTGCTGGGTCAAATGGAATTTCTATTTCTAGGTCCTTGAGGAATCGCCACACTGTCTTCCACAATGGTTGAACTAATTTACACTCCCACCAACAGTGTAAGAGTGTTCCTATTTCTCCACATCCTCTCCAGCATCTGCTGTCTCCAGATTTTTAATGATCGCCATTCTAACTGGCGTGAGATGGTATCTCAATGTGGTTTTGATTTGCATCTCTCTAATGACCAGTGATGATGAGCATTTTTCATGTGTTTGTTGGCCTCATGTATGTCTTCTTTTGTAAAGTGTCTGTTCATATCCTTTGCCCATTTTGAATGGGCTTGTTTATTTTTCCTGTAAATCTGTTTGAGTTCTTTGTAAATTCTGGATATCAGCCCTTTGTCAGATGTGTAAACTGCAAAGATTTTTCCCATTCTGATGGTTGCCAATTCACTCTAGTGACTGTTTCTTTTGCCGTGCAGAAGCTGTGGAGTTTGATTAGGTCCCATTTGTCTATTTTGGCTTTTGTTGCCAATGCTTTTGGTGTTTTGGTCATGAAGTCCTTGCCTACTCCTATGTCCTGAATGGTTTTGCCTAGATTTTCTTCTAGGGTTTTATGGTGCCAGGTCTTATGTTTAAGTCTTTAATCCATCTGGAGTTAATTTTAGTGTAAGGTGTCAGGAAGGGGTCCAGTTTCTGCTTTCTGCACATGGCTAGCCAGTTTTCCCAACACCATTTATTAAACAGGAATCCTTTCCCCATTGCTTGTTTTGTCTGGTTTATCAAAGATATATGGTTGTAGATATGTTGTGTTGCCTCCGATGCCTCTGTTCTGTTCCATTGGTCTATATCTCTGTTTTGGTACCAGTACCATGCTGTTTTGATTACTGTAGCCTTGTAGTATAGTTTGAAGTCTGGTAGTGTGATGCCTCCGCTGTGTTCTTTTGCTTAGAATTGACTTGGCTATGTGGGCTCTCTTTTGGTTCCATATGAAGTTCATGGTGGTTTTCCAGTTCTGTGAAGAAATTCAATGGTAGTTTGATGGGGATAGCATTGATTGTGTAAATTACTTTGGGCAGTATAGCCATTTTCACGATATTGATTCTTCCTAACCATGAACATGGAATGTTTCTCCATCTGTTTGTGTCCTCTCTTATTTCGTTGAGCAGTGGTTTGTAGTTTTCCTTGAAGAGGTCCCTTACATTCCTTGTAAGTTGTATTCCTAGGTATTTTATTCTCTTTGTAGCAATTGTGAATGGCAGTTCGTTCTTGATTTGGTTCTCTTTAAGTCTGTTATTGGTGTATAGGAATGCTTCTGCTTTCTGCACATGGCTAGCCAGTTTTCCCAACACCATTTATTAAACAGGAATCCTTTCCCCATTGCTTGTTTTGTCTGGTTTATCAAAGATATATGGTTGTAGATATGTTGTGTTGCCTCCGATGCCTCTGTTCTGTTCCATTGGTCTATATCTCTGTTTTGGTACCAGTACCATGCTGTTTTGATTACTGTAGCCTTGTAGTATAGTTTGAAGTCTGGTAGTGTGATGCCTCCGCTGTGTTCTTTTGCTTAGAATTGACTTGGCTATGTGGGCTCTCTTTTGGTTCCATATGAAGTTCATGGTGGTTTTCCAGTTCTGTGAAGAAATTCAATGGTAGTTTGATGGGGATAGCATTGATTCTGTAAATTACTTTGGGCAGTATAGCCATTTTCGATATTGATTCTTCTAACCATGAACATGGAATGTTTCTCCATCTGTTTGTGTCCTCTCTTATTTCGTTGAGCAGTGGTTTGTAGTTTTCCTTGAAGAGGTCCCTTACATTCCTTGTATGTTGTATTCCTAGGTATTTTATTTTCTTTGTAGCAATTGTGAATGGCAGTTCGTTCTTGATTTGGTTCTCTTTAAGTCTTTTATTGGTGTATAGGAATGCTTGTGATTTTTGCACATTGATTTTATATCCTGAGACTTTGCTGAAGTTTCTTATTAGTTTCAGGAGCTTTTGGGCTGAGGTGATGGGGTCTTCTAGGTATACTATCATGTCATCTGCAAATAGAGACCATTTGGCTTCCACCTTTCCTATTTGAATACCCTTTATTTCTTTTTGTTGCCTGATTGCTCTGGCTAGAACTTCCAGTACTATGTTGAATAGGAGTGGTGAGAGAGGCATCCTTGTCTAGTGGCATATTTCAAAGAATGCTTCCAGTTTTGCCCATTAAGTATGATATTGGCTGTTGGTTTGTCATAAATAGCTTTTATTACTTTGAGATATGTTCCATCAATACCAAGTTTATTGAGGTTTTAGCATAAAGGGCTGTTGAATTTTGTCAAATGCCTTCTCTGCATCAATTGAGATAATCATGTGGTTTTGTTTTGCTTCTGTTTATGTGGTGAATTACATTTATAGACTTGCGTATGTTGAACCAGCCTTGCATCCCAGGATGAATCCTACTTGATCATGATGGATAAGTTTTTAATGTGCTGTTGCAATCGGTTTGCCAGTATTTTATTGAAGATTTTGCATCTATGTTCATCATGGATATTGGCCTGAAGTTTTCTTTTCTTGTTGAGTCTCTGCGGGTTTTGGTATCAGGATGATGTTGGTCTCATAAAATGATTTGGGAAGGGTTCCCTCTTTTGGATTATTTGGAATAGTTTCAGAAGGAATGGTACCAGATCCTCTTTGTGTGTCTGGTAGAATTCAGCTGTGAACCCATCTGGACCTGGGCTTTTTTGTGTGGTAGGCTCTTAATTGCTGCCTCAACTTCAGACCTTGTTATTGGTCTATTCATAGTTTTGGCTTCCTCCTGGTTTAGGCTTGGGAGGACACAGGTGTCAGGAATTTATCCATTTCTTCCTGGTTTACTAGTTTATGTGCATAGAGTTGTTTGTAGTATTCTCTGATGATGGTTTGAATTTCTGTGGAATCTGTGGTGATTTCCCCTTTATGTTTTTATTGCATCTATTTGGTTGTTCTCTCTTTTCTTTTTATCAGTCTGGCTAGTGGTCTGTCTATTTTGTTGATCTTTTGAAAAACCAGCTCTTGGATTTATTGATTTTTGAAGGGTTTTCTTGTCTCTATCTCCTTCAGTTCTGCTCTGATCTTAGTTATTTCTTGTCTTCAGCTAGGTTTTGAGCTTTTTGATCTTGCTCCTCTAGCTCTTTCAATTTTGATGATAGGGTGTCAATTTTGGATCTCCACTCTTCTCATGTGGGCACTTATTGCTATATATTTTCCTCTACAGACTGCTTTAAATGTGTCCCAGAGATTCTGGTATGTTGTGTCTTCATTCTCGTTGGTTTCAAAGAACTTCTTTATTTCTGCCTTCATTTCATTGTTTATCAATCAACATTCAAGAGCCAGTTGTTCAGTTTCCATGAAGCTGTGCGGTTCTGAGTTAGTTTCTGAATTCTGAGTTCTAACTTGATTGCACTATGGTCTGAGAGACTGTTTGTTATGATTTCAGTTGTTTTGCATTTGCTGAGGTGCTTTACTTCCAATTATGTGGTCAATTTTGGAGTAGGTGTGATGTGGTGCTGAGAAGAATGTATATTCTGTGGATTTGGGGTGGAGAGTTCTGTAAATGTCTATCAGGTTTGCTTGTTCCAGGTCTGAGTTCAAGTCCTGGATATCCTTGTTAATTTTCTGTCTGGTTGATCTGTCTGATATTGACAGTGGAGTGTTAAAGTCTCCCACTATTATTGTGTGGGAGTCTAAGTCTCTTTGTAAGTCATTAAGAACTTGCCTTATATATCTGGGTGCTCCTGTATTGGGTCCATATATATTTAGATCGTTAGCTCTTCTTGTTGTATCGATCCTTTTACCATTATGTAATGACCTTCTTTGTCTCTTTTGATCTTTGTTGCTTTAAAGTCTATTTTATCAGAGATGAGAATTGCAACTCCTGCTTTTTTTGCTCTCCATTTGCTTGGTAAATCTTCCTCCATCCCTTTATTTTGAGCCTTTGTGTATCCTTGCATGTGAGATGGGTTTCCTGGATACAGCACATACCAATGGGTTTTGGTTTTTATCCAATTTGCCAGTCTGTGTCTTTTGATTGGTGCATTTAGCCCATTTACATTTAGGGTTAATATTGTTATGTGTGAATTTGATACTGCCATTTTGATGCTAGCTGGCTGTTTTGCCCATTAGTTGATGTAGATTCTTCATTTTGTTGATGCTCTTTAGCATTTGGTATGCTTTTAGGATGGCTGGTACTGGTTGTTTCTTTCTATGTGTAGTGCCTCTTTCAGGAGCTCTTGTAAAGCAGGCCTAGTGGTGACAAAATCTCTGAGTACTTGCTTGTTCATGAAGGATTTTATTTTTCCTTCACTTATGAAGCTCAGTTTGGCTGGATATGAAATTCTGGGTTGAAAGTTCTTTTCTTTAAGGATGTTGAATATTGGCCCCACTCTCTTCTGGCTTGTAGAGTCTCTGCCAAGAGATCTGCTGTGAGTCTGATGGGCTTCCCTTTGTGGGTGACCGACCTTTCTCTCTGGCTGCCCTTAGTATTTTCTCCTTCATTTCAACCCTGGTGAATCTGACGATTATGTGCCTTGGGGTTGCTCTTCTTGCAGAATATCTTTGTGGTGTTCTCTGTATTTCCTGGAGTTGAGTATTGACCTGCCTTGCTAGGTTGGGAAATTTTCCTGGATAATATCCTGAAGAGTTTTCCAGCTTGGATTCATTCTCTTCATCACATTCTGGTACACCTATCAAAGCGTAGGTTGGGTCTCTTCACATAGTCCCACATTTCTTGGAGATTTTGTTCATTCCTTTTGTGCTTTTTCTCTTTAATCTTGGTTTCTCATTTTATTTCATTGAGTTGATCTTCAACTTCTGATATTCTTTCTTCTGCTTGGTCAATTCGGCTGTTGAAACTTGTGCATGCGAAGTTCTCGTGTTGTGTTTTCAGCTCCTTCAATTCATTCATATTCCTCTCTAAGTTGTCCATTCTTGTTATCATTTCCTCAAATCTTTTTTCAAGGTTCTTAGTTTCTTTGCACTGATTTAGAACATGTTCTTTTAGCTCACTGAAGTTTCTCATTATCCACTTTCTGAAGTCTGATTCCATCATTTCATCACACTCATTCTCTGTCCAGCTTTGTTCTCTTGCTGGTGAGTTTTGTTCTTTTGCAGGAGGTGAGGTGTTTTGGTTTCAGGTGTTTTCCTCCTTTTTGCGCTGGTTTCTTCCCATCTTTGTGGATTGATCCACTTGTCATCTTAGTAGTTGCTGATTTTTCAATTGGGTCTCTGTGTGGACACCAAGATTGTTGATGATGAAGTATTTCTGTTACTTAGTTTTTTTTCTAATGGTCTAGCCCCTCTGCTGTGCAGTGAGGTTTACTCCAGGCCCTGCTTGTCTGGGGTACACCTGTAGCAGCTGCAGGAACAGTGAGGGATGCTACCAGTTTCTTCTTCTGCTATCTTTGTTCTAGAATGATGCCGCCAAATGTCAGTCTGATTAGTCCCTTTTTGGGGTGACTCTTTGGATATACAGGGGTCAGGGAGCTGCTTGAGGAGATGGTCTGTGCTTTATAGAAGCTCCAGTGCTGATCTGTGAACTCCGTTGTTCATTCACAGTTGTTGGGAGGATGTGTTTATGTCTGCTGCAACAGAACTCACAAACCCCCCTTTTTTTCCCCCCTTAGATGCTCTGTCTCAGGGAGTTGGGGCTTTCTTTATGAGTATCTGTTGCACTGTCCTGCCCTGCTAGGAGGCAGTCCATTCACTATTTGCCTTCCAGGGCTCTGCCCTGCTAGCGTGGGTCTGCCCTGCTGCAGCAGGACTCCATTCTGCTGTGGAGCACTCTGCCCTGCTGGTGGAGTCTCTCTGTTATGGCAGGTTGCCTCAGCCCTGTTGGTACTTCCATAGGGGTGGATTGCGTTTGTAGTGGTGGACGCCCCTCCCCCACTGGGCTGCACCATCCTAGATGCTAGCAGCAAAACTCTGAGCCCTGAGCACCTCCAATTGCTGCCCTGCTTGTCCCCATGAGGGTGGGACCGCTGAGCCCTATCACCCAGCTCCCTGCCTCAGAGTATGTCCTCTCTCTCTTTCTTCCTCTCCCCAAGCTGAATGATCAACTCTCTCACTAGCACCCCAGTAGCCTGCTGATAGGGCACTGGGATCTGTGTGATCTCCTGTGCCACTGCCCACTGCACCGGCTCAGATCACGCTTTCCAGGAATCTCCTGGTCTGCCTCATTGTCGAAGTCCCATTCAATCAGATGGACATGCCAACCTGCTCTTCCAAATCTCAGATTGCCGGTTTAACAGGGCACCCAGACCAGTGAGTTCCATGCTGGGTCCTGCTGCATTACAGCACTGGCTGAACCGGCTGTTTGAGCCAGCTGTGCTAGCGTCCCATGTCTCTCCCACACCTGGGACCCTCAACGCTCTGTGGGCAAAAGAGGTCCATCCAAGAATGTGGCTAGGACTCACCCTCCGCACCTTCACTGAGAGCTGCAATCCCGAGTCGCCTCTATGACGCCATCTTGGAAGCCTCCCCCAATAATAAAGTTTTCAACTCATTAATAAAAAGATAATCTGGTGTGATTTGGCTTAAGGTATAAAGTAAAATAGATAGATAGATAGATAGATAAATAAATAAGATAACCTGCCAAGCTAAAAATGAATAAAATAGTTAAACAGAAGACCCACAAATAGCCAATGAGCATGTTAACATTTTTCAATATTATTAGTCACTATTGGACTGCAAATTAAAATCTCAGTGAGATACCACTACATAACTACTGCAATGCTAATCTTAGAATGTCTGATCATACCAAACACTGAGGACAGGTTGGACTGGAGTTCTCATACATGGTTGATGAAAAAACAAAATTGTGCAATGATTTTGAAAAGTTTCAAGTTAAAAAAAAGCACACACCTGTGCTAGAATTTGTGTACTGCATTTAGAGATACATTAAGAGAAATAAAACATGTCGAATTAAAAATTCTAGACACCTAATTTTATACACCTAAGAATTCTATACTCCTAATAACTTCATTCATAATAGCATTAAACTGAACACAACTCAAATGAGCAGGGATAGATAAATGGATAAACAAAGACACATAGTTGACAATGGAATACAACTACTAAGCAATAATAATCTTAATACAGAAAACAACGTGAATGAATAAAAATCATTTTACCATATGAAAGAAGACAGACCCAAAACGGAGATTAATTTACTGAATACAATTAATACAAGAAACGTAATGAAATGGGAGTTCTTTCTCTGGCCTGACAGAGAATACCCTTACACACACACACACACACACACACACACACACACACACACACGGACATTCACATATATAACAACTATAAAATCTAAATGAGCTGCAAAGCAAAAACAAAAATCTACCTGAATGCACAGCAGAAAAAATAAGATTCTGCATTGATAGAGAATTATATTTTATCTTTTAGTAAGAGGATAGACCATAGCTATTGCAATCTGCTGTGACTGAAAGCTTTGGTAGAAAATCTGCAAACTTTCAGGTCCAAGAAAAGCATTCAATGGAATTTATGGTTACCACAGTCATTAATAAAGAAACAAAATAATAGATGTTACTCAATGTTGTATGTAAAAATGTTACTTATGTATTATTATTATTATTTATGTAATAATAAAGAGAGAAAGAGAGCACCAAATCTCTATATAAACTGATATAGAAATATTGCATATTTAGCTGTCTGACTAAATCCTGAAAGATATATTCTTCTAGAAAACAGCCAGCACATGAATCAGAGGTACAAAAATTGAACAAAAATATAAGCTATGGTCCAATATAATTTAAGTTCAACCAAGAAAATTGCCTGCTAAACAAAAATAATCTAGTAATTTTGAAAGATTAAAACAAAATTCAATATTTCCACAATATTTTCATTACAATGTTGAAGATACAATTCAAACTTCCAGTTATATGCAGGAACATCCTCAAAAGGAAATTCATGTAACAGAAATTGATTATGAGAATTCTTAGCAGAAATTAATTTTAAAGTAGCAATCCTAATTATTTTCTGTGCTATAACATAAAACATGATCATAATAAGTAAAAAGATAGGATTTTTTTTTCTGTAGAAGTAGAGTATAATGTTGAAGTAATTGGAAATTTTAATATTGATAAAACATCAGAAAAAATTTAGACTCACTGCAGTAGGCAGATTGATTTATTAATTTCCACACCCCATAAAAATAATTTCAAGTTTAAATACTACAAACTGTGAATATGTTATATTACATGACAAAAGAGAATTTACAAATATGATTAATTTTATAAATATGGTTATTTTTTAGATTGTAATTCATAGATCAAACACTCATAATAGATTATATGCAGAAATTAAATTCTAATATTCACAAAAATTTGGTATCACTGAAAGCAGGACCTGCTATATAATTTTCTGGCATAGAGCAAATTGAGAATGTGGGTCTCTTTGTTTAAAAATGATTACAAATTTTAGGATGACAACAGCATGACATTAAATCAAGTGCAGGGCACATCACAGCACAGGACCTTGTGAAATGACATGGATCAGTCAAATGCTTATGAACAAGCTCTGACTGAAAACTTTTCATGTCTCCCACTCATAACTCAGTGCATGCTTCCAAAGCTTCTCAGCAAACTGCATGAATCAGATCAACATTAACTTGATTTTCATTCACAATTTTAAATTCAGTAATCAAGGTGTAATGGCAAGATTAGAAGGAGGTGTGAGAAGAAAGTAAAAATTAGGCTTATGGTACTTGGCAAGATTGGTTCTTTCCTTCATACTATTCCCTCATCACACATCAGAGTCCTCCTAAGTGCACTTTCCTAGATTTTGTGACTGTGTCCATCTGAAGGGCTTTTATTTTCCTCTTCTAATCACACTATATCAAAATGAAGAAATAGAAGCACTGCTCTAATTGAACTTGAAATCAACAATTCAATTTTAAGAACAAAGGAGGACAGAAGGAAAGAAGGTCAATGTGGTAAAAGATTATAAAATTGTCATGATAATTTTAAAGTAGCAATCCTAATTATTTTCTGTGCTATAACATAAAACATGATCATAATAAGTAAAAAGATAGGATTTTTTTTTCTGTAGAAGTAGAGTATAATGTTGAAGTAATTGGAAATTTTAATATTGATAAAACATCAGAAAAAATTTAGACTCACTGCAGTAGGCAGATTGATTTATTAATTTCCACACCCCATAAAAATAATTTCAAGTTTAAATACTACAAACTGTGAATATGTTATATTACATGACAAAAGAGAATTTACAAATATGATTAATTTTATAAATATGGTTATTTTTTAGATTGTAATTCATAGATCAAACACTCATAATAGATTATATGCAGAAATTAAATTCTAATATTCACAAAAATTTGGTATCACTGAAAGCAGGACCTGCTATATAATTTTCTGGCATAGAGCAAATTGAGAATGTGGGTCTCTTTGTTTAAAAATGATTACAAATTTTAGGATGACAACAGCATGACATTAAATCAAGTGCAGGGCACATCACAGCACAGGACCTTGTGAAATGACATGGATCAGTCAAATGCTTATGAACAAGCTCTGACTGAAAACTTTTCATGTCTCCCACTCATAACTCAGTGCATGCTTCAAAGCTTCTCAGCAAACTGCATGAATCAGATCAACATTAACTTGATTTTCATTCACAATTTTAAATTCAGTAATCAAGGTGTAATGGCAAGATTAGAAGGAGGTGTGAGAAGAAAGTAAAAATTAGGCTTATGGTACTTGGCAAGATTGGTTCTTTCCTTCATACTATTCCCTCATCACACATCAGAGTCCTCCTAAGTGCACTTTCCTAGATTTTGTGACTGTGTCCATCTGAAGGGCTTTTATTTTCCTCTTCTAATCACACTATATCAAAATGAAGAAATAGAAGCACTGCTCTAATTGAACTTGAAATCAACAATTCAATTTTAAGAACAAAGGAGGACAGAAGGAAAGAAGGTCAATGTGGTAAAAGATTATAAAATTGTCATGATAATTTGAAAGTCAGAAGTCCTGCAAGCTATAATCTAAATTTACAAGTGAAAACATTTAAATTAACTTCCCAATGGTCTCTTTGAATGAATGCAATTGTGTGACTTTATGCTGAATAGAAAATTAAGTGTTACACTTTTATTTTTTTCTGTAAGTGGTATATACTGGTTCACCACTGTTAGATTTATTGCCGAGGTAAAATAAGGAGGCAGGTATAAAAAAAGTGAGAAGCCAATTTATTCAGCTCCTGGGCAACCTCAGTGGTCCAAGAGGGGCCAGAGAAGTCGCACCTGGTTGTTCAGGGTGTGGGGTTTTATGGGGTGTGCAGGCAATTGATTAGTTACTGGAAAACAAAGAGAAGGCATTTCTATTGGCTGTTGAGGAGTAGGAAGTACATGAAACTAGCTGCCATTGGTAGGTGGGTGGGACTTTGGGTAAATGGGCCTTGATTGACTATGGGGGAAACAAAGAGAAAGCATTTCTATTGGCTGTTGAGGAGCAGGAAGTACATGGAGTTAAAGTAAAAATACATTAAACTAGCTGCCATTGGTAGGTGGGCAGGACTTTGGGTATGTGGGCCTGCCGGGGGTGTATGGGGCAGGCTGTTGTTGGGCAGGGAATGGTGGGGCTTCTTTTAAAAAAATTTCTCTGCAGGTTTTTTGAACAGCGGGCTGGAGGTTGGATGCATAATTTAGCGCTGAGTGTGGGCTTGGGCATGGTATGCAGAGGCAGGTGCAGGGAAGATTTGTGGGGAAGCCAGATAATGAGCTCAGGTGGTGACGCAGTTATCAGGCGTGGAGAGTGATGAATGTGTTCATTTGACTCCCAGCAAGGTAACCGGCCTTACAACCACTACATGAAAAAGATTAAAAATTCCAAAAATAACCCTGAAATAATTAAAGTCTTGAAACTTGATCATTTTAAAAGATTAATGAAGTGAGAGAATTTGCCCTGATAAAATTTTAAAAAAGGAGCTATAGAGGAAGTTATTTTTATTGTAAGATAAGATAAGGTCTGTTTTCATTCCCACTGAAAGAAGTACAAAGTAAAACAAAATATAGTATTTAAGTATATACTCTAACTCCTAAGAAGATTTAGGGATTGGAGAAACCTGCAAAAAAATCATGAACTCTCTTTTTATTATGCTTATTTATTTGTATTAATATGATTCTAGAAATTCTGAAACTATAGTAAGTGTATTAATTAACTGATAAAATGGGCAAATGTATTGACATTGTTAGGAGGTTGTATGATAGAAGAGGAAAACACAAATGTGTAGAAGGGAAGAAAGAACACTGACTCTTCTGTTGTGATGATGAGTGAAGTTATGCATGTTAATTCATTAGTTATTAGATACCTATACTATATAAAAATACATATATATATGGAGAGAGAGACAGAGAGAAACAGAGATGAAGACAATTAATAACCTGTCTAGGATCTCTCTATAGTTGTAGTTCTGTCTATCTATCTAGCTAGGTAACTAGCTAGCATCTCTGTAACTATACACACATATATAACCTCATTACATTTGTATGTATGTGTTTGTGTCATATAGTTATGGATCTGTATGTATGAATGTATGTATACAAATACATATATACAAGTATTTACTTTTCAATTCCATCTGTTGAAAGGTTCCAGAGGCAAAGAAATCTGAATAGCAATAAACACAGCTGTTGCTCAGATGGTGATGTCTAATAACATTCTCTATTGAAAAAAAAAAGAACATTTTGGAAACATTATTGATTTCAAGGCTGGTCAGGGTACAGTTAAAAGAAGTCTCTAATATCCTCTTTTTTTTAATTTTAAATTTTTATTGCATTTAAGGTTTTGGGGTACATGTGCAGAACGTGCAAGATAGTTGCATAGGTACACACATGGCAGTGTGTTTTGCTGCCTTCCTCCCCTTCACCCACACTTGGCATTTCTCCCCAGGCTATCCCTCCCCAGCTCCCCACCTGCTGTCCCTCCCCATTCCCCAATAGACCCCAGTGTAGTAGACCCCTCCTGTGTCCATGTGTTCTCATTTTCTCACCACCTATGAGTGAGAATGTGCGGTATTTCTGTTTTCTGTTCTTGTGTCAGTTTGCTGAGAATGATGTTCTCCAGATTCATCCATGTCCTTACAAAGGACACAAACTCATCATTTTGATTGCTGCATAATATTCCATGGTGTATATGTGCCACATTTTCCCAGTCCAGTCTATCATCGATGGGCATTTGGGTTGGTTCAGGTCTTTGCTATTGTAAACAGTGCTGCAATGAACATTTGTGCATGTGTCCTTATAGTAGAATGATTTATAGTCCTTTGGATATATACCCAGTAATGGGATTGCTGGGTCAAATGGAATTTCTATTTCTAGGTCCTTGAGGAAGCCACACTGTCTTCCACAATGGTTGAACTAATTTACACTCCACCAACAGTGTAGAGTGTTCCTATTTCTCCACATCCTCTCCAGCATCTGCTGTCTCAGATTTTTAATGATCACCATTCTAACTGGCGTGAGATGGTATCTCAATGTGGTTTTGATTTGCATCTCTCTAATGACCAGTGATGATGAGCATTTTTCATGTGTTTGTTGGCCTCATGTATGTCTTCTTTTGTAAAGTGTCTGTTCATATCCTTTGCCCATTTTGAATGGGCTTGTTTATTTTTTCCTGTAAATCTGTTTGAGTTCTTTGTAAATTCTGGATATCAGCCCTTTGTCAGATGTGTAAACTGCAAAGATTTTTCCCATTCTGATGGTTGCTGATTCACTCTAGTGACTGTTTCTTTTGCTGCAGAAGCTGTGAGTTTGATTAGGTCCCATTTGTCTATTTTGGCTTTTGTTGCCAATGCTTTTGGTGTTTTGGTCATGAAGTCCTTGCCTACTCCTATGTCCTGAATGGTTTTGCCTAGATTTTCTTCTAGGGTTTTTATGGTGCCAGGTCTTATGTTTAAGTCTTTAATCCATCTGGAGTTAATTTTAGTGTAAGGTGTCAGGAAGGGGTCCAGTTTCTGCTTTCTGCACATGGCTAGCCAGTTTTCCCAACACCATTTATTAAACAGGAATCCTTTCCCCATTCTTGTTTTGTCTGGTTTATCAAAGATTATATGGTTGTAGATATGTTGTGTTGCCTCGATGCCTCTGTTCTGTTCCATTGGTCTATATCTCTGTTTTGGTACCAGTACCATGCTGTTTTGATTACTGTAGCCTTGTAGTATAGTTTGAAGTCTGGTAGTGTGATGCCTCCACTGTGTTCTTTTGCTTAGAATTGACTTGGCTATCGGGCTCTCTTTTGGTTCCATATGAAGTTCATGGTGGTTTTCCAGTTCTGTGAAGAAATTCAATGGTAGTTTGATGGGGATAGCATTGATTGTGTAAATTACTTTGGGCAGTATAGCCATTTTCACGATATTGATTCTTCCTAACCACGAACATGGAATGTTTCTCCATCTGTTTGTGTCCTCTCTTATTTCGTTGAGCAGTGGTTTGTAGTTTTCCTTAAAGAGGTCCCTTATTCCTTGTGAGTTGTATTCCTAGGTATTTTATTTTCTTTGTAGCAATTGTGAATGGCAGTTCATTCTTGATTTGGTTCTCTTTAAGTCTGTTATTGGTGTATAGGAATGCTTGTGATTTTTGCACATTGATTTTATATCCTGAGACTTTGCTGAAGTTGCTTATCAGTTTCAGGAGCTTTTGGGCTGAGGTGATGGGGTCTTCTAGGTATACTATCATGTCGTCTGCAAATAGAGACAATTTGGCTTCCACCTTTCCTATTTGAATACCCTTTATTTCTTTTTCTTGCCTGATTGCTCTGGCTAGAACTTCCAGTACTATGTTGAATAGGAGTGGTGAGAGAGGGCATCCTTGTCTAGTGCCGGTTCAAAGGGAATGCTTCCAGTTTTGCCCATTAAGTATGATATTGGCTGTTGGTTTGTCATAAATAGCTTTTATTACTTTGAGATATGTTCCATCAATACCAAGTTTATTGAGGGTTTTAGCATAAAGGGCTGTTGAATTTTGTCAAATGCCTTCTCTGCATCAATTGAGATAATCATGTGGTTTTGTTTTGCTTCTGTTTATGTGGTGAATTACATTTATAGACTTGCGTATGTTGAACCAGCCTTGCATCCCAGGATGAATCCTACTTGATCATGATGGATAAGTTTTTAATGTGCTGTTGCAATCGGTTTGCCAGTATTTTATTGAAGATTTTTGCATCTATGTTCATCATGGATATTGGCCTGAAGTTTTCTTTTCTTGTTGAGTCTCTGCCAGGTTTTGGTATCAGGATGATGTTGGTCTCATAAAATGATTTGGGAAGGGTTCCCTCTTTTGGATTATTTGGAATAGTTTCAGAAGGAATCGTACCAGCTCCTCTTTGTGTGTCTGGTAGAATTCAGCTGTGAACCCATCTGGACCTGGGCTTTTTTGTGTGGTAGGCTCTTAATTGCTGCCTCAACTTCAGACCTTGTTATTGGTCTATTCATAGTTTTGGCTTCCTCCTGGTTTAGGCTTGGGAGGACACAGGTGTCAGGAATTTATCCATTTCTTCCTGGTTTACTAGTTTATGTGCATAGAGTTGTTTGTAGTATTCTCTGATGATGGTTTGAATTTCTGTGGAATCTGTGGTGATTTCCCTTTATCGTTTTTATTGCATCTATTTGGTTGTTCTCTCTTTTCTTTTTTATCAGTCTGGCTAGTGGTCTGTCTATTTTGTTAATCTTTTCAAAAACAGCTCTTGGATTTATTGATTTTTTGAAGGGTTTTTTGTCTCTATCTCCTTCAGTTCTGCTCTGATCTTAGTTATTTCTTGTCTTGCTAGGTTTTGAGCTTTTTGATCTTGCTCCTCTAGCTCTTTCAATTTTGATGATAGGGTGTCAATTTTGGATCTCTCCACTCTTCTCATGTGGGCACTTATTGCTATATATTTTCCTCTACAGACTGCTTTAAATGTGTCCCAGAGATTCTGGTATGTTGTGTCTTTGTTCTCATTGGTTTCAAAGAACTTCTTTATTTCTGCCTTCATTTCATTGTTTATCCAATCAACATTCAAGAGCCAGTTGTTCAGTTTCCATGAAGCTGTGCGGTTCTGAGTTATTTTCTGAATTCTGAGTTCAACTTGATTGCACTATGGTCTGAGAGACTGTTTGTTATGATTTCAGTTGTTTTGCATTTGCTGAGGTGCTTTACTTCCAATTATGTGGTGAATTACATTTATAGACTTGTGTATGTTGAACCAGCCTTGCATCCCCGGATGAATCCTACTTGATCATGATGGATAAGTTTTTAATGTGCTGTTGCAATCGGTTTGCCAGTATTTTATTGAAGATTTTTGCATCTATGTTCATCATGATATTGGCCTGAAGTTTTCTTTTCTTGTTGAGTCTCTGCCGGTTTTGGTATCAGGATGATGTTGGTCTCATAAAATGATTTGGGAAGGGTTCTCTTTTGAATTATTTGGAATAGTTTCAGAAGGAATGGTACCAGATCCTCTTGTGTGTCTGGTAGAATTCGGCTGTGAACCCATCTGACCTGGGCTTTTTTGTGTGGTAGGCTCTAATTGCTGCCTCAACTTCAGACCTTGTTATTGGTCTATTCATAGTTTTGGCTTCCTCCTGGTTTAGGCTTGGGAGGACACAGGTGTCCAGGAATTTATCCATTTCTTCCTGGTTTACTAGTTTATGTGCATAGAGTTGTTTGTAGTATTCTCTGATGATGGTTTGAATTTCTGTGGAATCTGTGGTGATTTCCTTTATCGTTTTTATTGCATCTATTTGGTTGTTCTTTTCTTTTTATCAGTCTGGCTAGTGGTCTGTCTATTTTGTTGATCTTTTCAAAAACCAGCTCTTGGATTTATTGATTTTTGAAGGGTTTTTTTGTCTCTATCTCCTTCAGTTCTGCTCTGATCTTAGTTATTTCTTGTCTTGGCTAGGTTTTGAGCTTTTTGATCTTGCTCCTCTAGCTCTTTCAATTTTGATGATAGGGTGTCAATTTTGGATCTCCACTCTTCTCATGTGGGCACTTATTGCTATATATTTTCCTCTACAGACTGCTTTAAATGTGTCCCAGAGATTCTGGTATGTTGTGTCTTTGTTCGTTGGTTTCAAAGAACTTTTTATTTCTGCCTTCATTTCATTGTTTATCCAATCAACATTCAAGAGCCAGTTGTTCAGTTTCCATGAAGCTGTGGTTCTGAGTTAGTTTCTGAATTCTGAATTCTAACTTGATTGCACTATGGTCTGAGAGACTGATTGTTATGATTTCAGTTGTTTTGCATTTCCTGAGGAGTGCTTTACTTTGAATTATGTGGTTAATTTTGGAGTAGGTGTGATGTGATGCTGAGAAGAATGTCTATTCTGTGGATTTTGGGTGGAGAGTTTTGTAAATGTCTATTAGGTTTGCTTGTTCCAGGTCTGAGTTCAAGTCCTGGATATCCTTGTTAATTTTCTGTCTGGTTGATCTGTCTGATATTGACAGTGGAGTGTTAAAGTCTCCCACTATTATTGTGTGGGAGTCTATGTCTCTTTGCAAGTCATTAAGAACTTGCCTTATATATCTCGGTGCTCCTACATTGGGTCCATATATATTTAGAATTGTTAGCTCTTCTTGTTATATTGATCCTTTTACCATTATGTAATGACCTTTTTTGTCTCTTTTGATCATTGTTGCTTTAAAGTCTATTTTATCAGAGACAAGAAATGCAACTCCTGCTTTCTTTTGCTTTCAATTTGCTTGGTAAATCTTTCTCCATCTCTATATTTTGAACCTTTGTGTATCCTTGCATGTGAGATGGGATTTCTGAATACAGCACACTGATGGATTTTGGCTTTTTATCCAATTTGCCAGTCTGTGTCTTTTGATTGGTGCATTTAGCCCATTTACATTTAGGGTTAATATTGTTATCTGTGAATTTGATACTGCCATTTTGATGCTAGCTGGCTGTTTTGCCCTTTGGTTTATGTACTTTCTTCATTTTGTTGATGCTCTTTAGCATTTGGTTTGCTTTTAGGATGGCTGGTACTGGTTGTTTCTTTCTATGTGTAGTGCCTCTTTCAGGAGCTCTTGTAAAGCAGGCCTAGTGGTGACAAAATCTCTGAGTACTTGCTTGTTCATGAAGGATTTTATATTTCCTTCACTTATGAAGCTCAGTTTGGCTGGATATGAAATTCTGGGTTGAAAGTTCTTTTCTTTAAGGATGTTGAATATTGGCACCCCACTCTCTTCTGGCTTGTAGAGTCTCTGCCAAGAGATCTGCTGTGAGTCTGATGGGCTTCCCTTTGTGGGTGACCCGACCTTTCTCTCTGGCTGCCCTTAGTATTTTCTCCTTCATTTCAACCCTGGTGAATCTGATGATTATGTGCCTTGGGGTTGCTCTCTTGCAGAATATCTTTGTGGTGTTCTCTGTATTTCCTGGAGTTGAGTATTGACCTGTCTTGCTAGGTTGGGAAATTTTCCTGGATAATATCCTGAAGAGTATTTTCCAGCTTGGATTCATTCTCTTCATCACATTCTGGTACACCTATCAAACATAGGTTGGGTCTCTTCACATAGTCCCACATTTCTTGGAGATTTTGTTCATTCCTTTTGCACTTTTTCTCTAATCTTGGTTTCTCATTTTATTTCATTGAGTTGATCTTCACTTCTGATATTCTTTCTTCTGCTTGGTCAATTCGGCTGTTGAAACTTGTGCATGCTTCACAAAGTTCTCATGTTGTGTTTTTCAGCTCCTTCAATTCATTCATATTCCTCTCTAAGTTGTCCATTCTTGTTATCATTTCCTCGAATCTTTCTTTAAATCTTTTCTCAAGGTTCTTAGTTTCTTTACATTGATTTAGAACATGTTCTTTTAGCTCACTGAAGTTTCTCATTATCCACCTTCTGAAATGTGATTCCCTCCTTTCATCACACTCGTTCTTCATCCAGCTTTGTTCCCTTGCTGGTGAGGAGTTTTGGTTTTTTGTAGGAGGTGAGGTGTTTTTGTTTCAGGTGTTTTCCTCCTTTTTGCACTGGTTTCTTCCCATCTTTGTGGATTGATCCACCTGTCATCTTAGTAGTTGCTGATTTTTCAATGGAGTCTCTTAGTGAATGCCCAGATTGTTGATGATGAGGTATTTCTGTTACTTAGTTTTTCTTCTAATGGTCTAGCCCCTCTGCTGTGTGAGTGCTGAGATCCCCTCCAGGCCTTGCTTGTCTGGCGTACACCTGTAGCAGCTGCAGAACAGTGAGGCATGCTACCAGTTTATTCTGTTGTCTTTGTCCCAGAATGATGCCCGCCAAATGTCAGTCTGATTAGTACTTTTTTGAGGTGACTCTTTGGATATACAGGGGTCAGGGAGCTTCTTGAGGAGATGGTCTGTACTTTATAGGAGCTCCAGTGCTGAGCTGTGAGCTTCATTGTTCATTCAGCGTTGTTGGGCACCTGTGTTTCAGTCTGCTGCAGCAGAACTTATAAAACCATCCCTTTTTTTCTCTCAGATGTTCTGTCTCAGGGAGTTGGGGCTTTCTTTATGAGTATCTGTTGCACTGTCCTGCCCAGCTAGGAGGTAGTCTATTCACTATTTGCCTGCTGAGTCTCTGCCAAGAGATCTGCTGTGAGTCTGATGGGCTTCCCTTTGTGGGTGACCCGACCTTTCTCTCTGGCTGCCCTTAGTATTTTCTCCTTCATTTCAACCCTGGTGAATCTGATGATTATGTGCCTTGGGGTTGCTCTTCTTGCAGAATATCTTTGTGGTGTTCTCTGTATTTCCTGGAGTTGAGTATTGGCCTGCCTTGCTAGGTTGGGGAAATTTTTCTGGATAATATTCTGAAGAGTATTTTCCAGCTTGGATTCATTCTTTTCATCACATTCTGGTACACCTATCAAACATAGGTTGGGTCTCTTCACATAGTCCCACATTTCTTGGAGATTTTGTTCATTCCTTTTGCACTTTTTCTCTAATCTTGGCTTCTCATTTTATTTCATTGAGTTGGTCTTCGACTTCTGATATTCTTTCTTCTGCTTGGTCAATTCGGCTGTTGAAACTTGTGCATGCTTCACAAAGTTCTCATGTTGTGTTTTTCAGCTCCTTCAATT
Organism: Saguinus midas; assembly: GCA_021498475.1. NCBI lineage: Eukaryota > Metazoa > Chordata > Mammalia > Primates > Cebidae > Saguinus > Saguinus midas. The sequence goes on along the minus strand of CM038405.1, from coordinate 2,557,833 downwards.
CATTCATATTCCTCTCTAAGTTGTCCATTCTTGTTATCATTTCTCGAATCTTTCTTTAAATCTTTTCTCAAGGTTCTTAGTTTCTTTACATTGATTTAGAACATGTTCTTTAGCTCACTGAAGTTTCTCATTATCCACCTTCTGAAATGTGATTCCCTCCTTTCATCACACTCATTCTTCATCCAGCTTTGTTCCTTGCTGGTGAGGAGTTTTGGTTTTTGTAGGAGGTGAGGTGTTTTGTTTCAGGTGTTTTCCTCCTTTTGCACTGGTTTCTTCCCATCTTTGTGGATTTATCCACCTGTCATCTTAGTAGTTGCTGATTTTTCAATGGAGTCTCTTAGTGAATGCCCAGATTGTTGATGATGAGGTATTTCTGTTACTTAGTTTTCTTCTAATGGTCTAGCCCTCTGCTGTGTGAGTGCTGAGGTCCACCCAGGCCCTGCTTGTCTGGGGTACACCTGTAGCAGCTGCAGAACAGTGAGGATGCTACCAGTTTATTCTGTTGTCTTTGTCCCAGAATGATGCCCGCCAAATGTCAGTCTGATTAGTCCTTTTTGAGGTGACTCTTTGATATACAGGGGTCAGGAGCTGCTTGAGGAGATGGTCTGTACTTTATAGGAGCTCCAGTGCTGAGCTGTGAGCTTCATTGTTCATTCAGCGTTGTTGGGCACCTGTGTTTCAGTCTGCTGCAGCAGAACTTATAAAACCATCCCTTTTTTTCTCTCAGATGTTCTGTCTCAGGGAGTTGGGGCTTTCTTTATGAGTATCTGTTGCACTGTCCTGCCCAGCTAGGAGGTAGTCTATTCACTATTTGCCTGCTGAGGCTCTGCCCTGCTAGCATGGGTCTGCCCTGCTGCCACGGGGCTCTGTTCTACTGTGGTGCACTCTGCCCTGCTGGTGGAGTCTCTCTGTTATGGTGCATTGCCTCGGCAATGGGAGGCTGTGTCAGCACTGGGCATGTACCTCAGTAGGGGTGGATTGAGTTCATAGTGGTGGACTTCCCTCCTGCACTGGGCTGCACCACCCTGGATTCAGCTGAGCCCACAGCAAAACTCTTAACCCTGAGCACCTCCAATCACCACCCTGCTTGTCCCCATGAGGGTGGGACCTGCCAAGACTGATCACCTGGCTCCCTGTCTCAGAGTCCATCCCCTCTCTCTCTCTCTTTTTCTCCCAATTTGAATGGTTGACTCTCTTACTGGTGCCCCAGTAGCCTGCTGATAGGACACTAGGATCTGTGCGATCTCCCATGCTGCTGCCCACTGCACCAGCTCAAATCACGCTTCCCAGGCATCTTCTGGTCTGGCTCACTGTCCAAGTCCTGTTCAATCAGATGGACATGTCTATCTGCCCTTCCAAACCTCAGATTGCTGGTTTAACAGGGCACCCAGACCAGTGAATTTTGTGTGAGGTGCCACTGCACTGCAGTGCTGGCCAAACCAGCTGTGCAAGCAAAAACACTGACTGTGCTGGCATCCCATGTCTCTCCTATACCTGGGACTTTCAACATTCTGTGGGCAACAAATGTCCATCTGAGAATGTGGCTAGGACTCACCCTATGTGCCTTCACTGAGAGCTGCAATCCTGAGTTGTTTCTATGGCACCATCTTGGAAATCCCACAATACTGATATTTCTTGGCAACAAACCCCTCAAACCACTACATGGATCCTGAAAACTAAACAAATTCATATTCTTTATTATTTCCTTGGACTTTGGTCCACATCTATATATAAACTCTAAATCTGTTGAACAAGCTCAGACATTATAGAAGACTCAGTATGAATAATCTATTGTAAATTTCAAAACAGCTAGAAGAGAATAATTTAAATGTTTCTGAAATTAAAAAGACATATTTTTAAGAAGATGGATATCCCAAGTACACTGAGCTGATCATTAAAAATTATATGAGTGTATTCAATTATCATACATACCCCAAAACTATGTACACTTATTATGCAAAAATTAAAAAAGGGAGGACTTCCAAGATGGCATCATAGAGGTGACTCCGGATTGCAGCTCTCAGTGAAGGCACAGAGGGTGAGTCCTAGCCACATTCTCGGACAGATCGTTTTTGCCCACAGAACATTGAAAGTCCCAGGTGTGGGAGAGACACAGGATGCTAGCACAGCTGGCTCGCGCGGCCACTTTGGCCGGTTCCGCAGCGCAGTGGCACCGGGCACAAAACTCACTGGTCTGGGTGCCCTGTTAAACTGGCAATCTGAGATTTGGAAGGGCAGATTGGCATGTCCATCTGATTGAATGGGACTTAAACAATGAGCCAGACCAGGAGATTCCTGGGAATTGTGATCTGAGCTGGTGCAGTGGGCAGCAGCATGGGAGATCACATGGATCCCAGTGCCCTATCAGCAGGCTACTGGGGTGCCAGTGAGAGAGTCAACTGTTCAGCTTGGGGAGAGGAAGAGAGAGTGAGAGAGAGGATGGACTCTGAGGCAGGGAGCTGGGTGATCAGGCTCGGCGGGTCCCACCCTGATGGGGACAAGCAGGGTGCTGATTGGAGGCACTCAGGGCTGAGAGTATTGCTGCCGGCATCTAGGACAGTGCAGCCCAGTGCGGGAGGGGTGTCCACCACTACTGATGCAATCCCCCCCTACTGAAGTACTGCCCAGGGCTGCGCAGCCTGCTGCTGCTGAGGCAACCTGCATTAACAGAGAGACTCCACCAGCAGGTGGAGCAAGCCACAGCAGGGCGGAGCAAGCCACAGCAGAATGGAGCCCCGCAGAAACAGGGCAGACCCATGCTAGCAGGGCGGAGCCCCAGCAGGAAAATAGTGAATACACTGCCACCTAGCTGGGCAGGACAGTGCAACAGATACTCATAAAGAAAGCCCAAACTCCCTGAGACAGAGCATTTAAGGGGAAAAAAAGGGGGGTGTTTTATGAGTTCTGTTGCAGCAGACATAAACACATCCTCCCAATCGAAAAATCAGCAACTGCTAAGACGACAGGTGGATAAATCCATAAAGATGGGAAGAAACCAGCGCAAAAAGGAGGAAAACACCCAAAACCAAAACACTTCACCTCCTACAAAGAACCAAAACTCCTCACCAGCAAGGGAACAAAGCTGGACGGAGAATGAGTGTGACGAAATGATGGAATCAGACTTCAGAAAGTGGATCATGAGAAATTTCAGTGAGCTCCAAGAACATGTTCTAAATCAATGCAAAGAAACTAAGAACCTTGAAAAAAGATTTGAAAAAATATTTGAGGAAATGATAACAAGAATGGACAACTTAGAGAGGAATATGAATGAATTGAAGGAGCTGACAAACACAACACGAGAACTTCGCGAAGCATGCACAAGTTTCAACAGCCGAATTGACCAAGCAGAAGAAAGAATATCAGAAGTCAAAGATCAACTCAATGAAATAAAATGAGAAGCCAAGATTAGAGAAAAAAGTGCAAAAAGGAATGAACAAAATCTCCAAGAAATGTGGGACTATGTGAGGAGACCCAACCTATGTTTGATAGGTGTACCAGAATGTGATGAAAAGAATGAATCCAAGCTGGAAAATACTCTTCAGAATATTATCCAGAAAAATTTCCCCAACCTAGCAAGGCAGGCCAATACTCAACTCCAGGAAATACAGAGAACACCACAAAGATATTCTGCAAGAAGAGCAACCCCAAGGCACATAATCATCAGATTCACCAGGGTTGAAATGAAGGAGAAAATTATAAGAGCAGCCAGAGAGAAAGGTCGGGTCACCCACAAAGGGAAGCCCATCAGACTCACAGCAGATCTCTTGGCGGAGACTCTACAAGCCAGAAGAGAGTGGGGTGCCAATATTCAACATCCTTAAAGAAAAGAACTTTCAACCCAGAATTTCATATCCAGCCAAACTGAGCTTCATAAGTGAAGGAAATATAAAATCCTTCATGAACAAGCAAGTACTCAGAGATTTTGTCACCACTAGGCCTGCTTTACAAGAGCTCCTGAAAGAGGCACTACACATAGAAAGAAACAACCAGTACCAGCCATCCTAAAAGCAAACCAAATGCTAAAGAGCATCAACAAAATGAAGAAAGTACATGAACCAATGGGCAAAACAGCCAGCTAGCATCAAAATGGCAGTATCAAATTCACACATAACAATATTAACCCTAAATGTAAATGGGCTAAATGCACCAATCAAAAGACACAGACTGGCAAATTGGATAAAAAGCCAAAACCCATCGGTGTGCTGTATCCAGGAAACCCACTTCACATGCAAGGATACACAAAGGCTCAAAATAAAGGGATGGAGGAAGATTTACCAAGCAAATGGAGAGCAAAAAAGCAGGAGTTGCAATTCTCGTCTCTGATAAAATAGACTTTAAAGCAACAAAGATCAAAAGGGACAAAGAAGGTCATTACATAATGGTAAAAGGATCAATACAACAAGAAGAGCTAATGATTCTAAATATATATGGACCCAATGCAGGAGCACCCAGATATATAAGGCAAGTTCTTAATGACTTGCAAAGAGACTTAGACTCCCACACAATAATAGTGGGAGACTTTAACACTCCACTGTCAATATCAGACAGATCAACCAGACAGAAAATTAACAAGGATATCCAGGACTTGAACTCAGACCTGGAACAAGCAAACCTGATAGACATTTACAGAACTCTCCACCCCAAATCCACAGAATATACATTCTTCTCAGCACCACATCACACCTACTCCAAAATTGACCACATAATTGGAAGTAAAGCACCTCAGCAAATGCAAAACAACTGAAATCATAACAAACAGTCTCTCAGACCATAGTGCAATCAAGTTGGAACTCAGAATTCAGAAAATAACTCAGAACTGCACAGCTTCATGGAAACTGAACAACTGGCTCTGAATGTTGATTGATAAACAATGAAATGAAGGCAGAAATAAAGAAGTTCTTGAAACCAATCAGAACAAGACACAACGTACCAGAATCTCTGGGACACATTTAAAGCAGTCTGTAGAGGAAAATATATAGCAATAAGTGCCCACATGAGAAGAGTGGAGAGATCCAAAATTGACACCCTATCATCAAAATTGAAAGAGCTAGAGGAGCAAGATCAAAAAGCTCAAAACCTAGCAGAAGACAAGAAATAACTAAGATCAGAGCAGAACTGAAGGAGATAGAGACACGAAAAACCCTTCAAAAAATCAATAAATCCAAGAGCTGGTTTTTTGAAAAGATCAACAAAATAGACAGACCACTAGCCAGACTGATAAAAAAAAGAGAGAACAACCAAATAGATGCAATAAAAAGCGATAAAGGGAAATCACCACAGATTCCACAGAAATTCAAACCATCATCAGAGAATACTACAAACAACTCTATGCACATAAACTAGTAAACCAGGAAGAAATGGATAAATTCCTGGACGCCTGTGTCCTCCCAAGCCTAAACCAGGAGGAAGCCAAACTATGAATAGACCAATAACAAGGTCTGAAGTTGAGGCAGCAATTAAGAGCCTACCACACAAAAAAGCCCAGGTCCAGATGGGTTCACAGCCGAATTCTACCAGACACACAAAGAGGATCTGGTACCATTCCTTCTGAAACTATTCCAAATAATTCAAAAGAGGGAACCCTTCCCAAATCATTTTATGAGACCAACATCATCCTGATACCAAAACCGGCAGAGACTCAACAAGAAAAGAAAACTTCAGGCCAATATCCATGATGAACATAGATGCAAAATCTTCAATAAAATACTGGCAAACCGATTGCAACAGCACATTAAAAACTTATCCATCATGATCAAGTAGGATTCATCCGGGGATGCAAGGCTGGTTCAACATACGCAAGTCTATAAATGTAATTCACCACATAAACAGAAGCAAAACAAAACCACATGATTATCTCAATTGACACAGAGAAGGCATTTGACAAAATTCAACAGCCCTTTATGCTAAAACCCTCAATAAACTTGGTATTGATGGAACATATCTCAAAGTAATAAAAGCTATTTATGACAAACCAACAGCCAATATCATACTTAATGGGCAAAACTGGAAGCATTCCTTTGAAATCCGGCACTAGACAAGGATGCCCTCTCACCACTCCTATTCAACATAGTACTGGAAGTTCTAGCCAGAGCAATCAGGCAAGAAAAAGAAATAAAGGGTATTCAAATAGGAAAGGTGGAAGCCAAATTGTCTCTATTTGCAGATGACATGATAGTATACCTAGAAGACCCCATCACCTCAGCCCAAAAGCTCCTGAAACTGATAAGCAACTTCAGCAAAGTCTCAGGATATAAAATCAATGTGCAAAATCACAAGCATTCCTATACACCAATAACAGACTTAAAGAGAACCAAATCAAGAACGAACTGCCATTCACAATTGCTACAAAGAAAATAAAATACCTAGGAATACAACTCACAAGGAATGTAAGGGACCTCTTTAAGGAAAACTACAAACCACTGCTCAACGAAATAAGAGAGGACACAAACAGATGGAGAAACATTCCATGTTCGTGGTTAGGAAGAATCAATATCGTGAAAATGGCTATACTGCCCAAAGTAATTTACACAATCAATGCTATCCCCATCAAACTACCATTGAATTTCTTCACAGAACTGGAAAACCACCATGAACTTCATATGGAACCAAAAGAGAGTCCACATAGCCAAGTCAATTCTAAGCAAAAGAACACAGGAGGCATCACACTACCAGACTTCAAACTATACTACAAGGCTACAGTAATCAAAACAGCATGGTACTGGTACCAAAACAGAGATATAGACCAATGGAACAGAACAGAGGCATTGGAGGCAACACAACATATCTACAACCATATAATCTTTGATAAACCAGACAAAAACAAGCAATGGGGAAAGGATTCCCTGTTTAATAAATGGTGTTGGGAAAACTGGCTAGCCATGTGCAGAAAGCAGAAACTGGACCCCTTCCTGACACCTTACACTAAAATTAACTCCAGATGGATTAAAGACTTAAACATAAGACCTGACACCATAAAAACCCTAGAAGAAAATCTAGGCAAAACCATTCAGGACATAGGAGTAGGCAAGGACTTCGTGACCAAAACACCAAAAGCATTGGCAACAAAAGCCAAAATAGACAAATGGGACCTAATCAAACTCCACAGCTTCTGCACGGCAAAAGAAACAGTCACTAGAGTGAATCGGCAACCATCAGAATGGGAAAAAATCTTTGCAGTTTACACATCTGACAAAGGGCTGATATCCAGAATTTACAAAGAACTCAAACAGATTTACAGGAAAAAACAAACAAGCCCATTCAAAAATGGGCAAAGGATATGAACAGACACATTACAAAAGAAGACATACATGAGGCCAACAAACATATGAAAAAATGCTCATCATCACTGGTCATTAGAGAGATGCAAATGAAAACCACATTGATATACTGTTTCACGCCAGTTAGAATGGTGATCATTAAAAAATCTGGAGACAGCAGATGCTGGAGAGGATGTGGAGAAATAGGAACACTCTTACACTGTTGGTGGGAGTGTAAATTAGTTCAACCATTGTGGAAGACAGTGTGGTGATTTTTCAAGGACCTAGAAATAGAAATTCCATTTGACCCAGCAATCCCATTACTGGGTATCTATCCAAAGGATTATAAATCGTTCTACTATAAGGACACATGCACACGAATGTTCATTGCAGCACTGTTTATAATAGCAAAGACTTGGAACCAACCCAAATGCCAATCGATGATAGACTGGACTGGGAAAATGTGGCAGATATACACCATGGAATATTATGCAGCAATCAAGAATGATGAGTTTGTGTCCTTTGTAAGGACATGGATGAATCTGGAGAACATCATTCTCAGCAAACGTACACAAGAACAGAAAAAGTAATACCGCATATTCTCACTCATAGGCGGGTGAGAAAAATGAGAACACATGGACACAGGGAGGGGTTCTACTACACACTGAGTTCTATTGGGGGGAATGGGGGAGGGACAGTGGGGGTGGGCTGGGGAGGGATAGCCTGGGGAGAAATGCCAAGTGTGGGTGAAGGGGAGGAAGGCAGCAAAACACACTGCCATATGTGTACCTATGCAACTATCTTGCACGTTCTGCACATGTACCCCAAAATCTATAATGCAATGAAAATTAAAAAAAAAATTTTATGTGGAATGCTCCAACTGGACAGCAATGAAAACGTCTCATGATAGCCTTCCAGAGGAGCTAGAGGGTGACAGGGAGATGGCCTTGAAGAAACTCCTCCCAGGTCCCCATCCTCTGTGTTCTTGGGGGACCCAGGCATTCTGAAGAAACCTGGTGACCAGGATGCTGATGAGGCTTGCCCCTCTGGGCCTTTGTTGCCTCACTCATCCACTGGTCATGCATTTGAATGGAAGCTGAGTGTTGTTGTCCAGCCTCTCTGCCACAGACATACAAGTGACAGTGGAATAAGCAGGTATATTTAATTATTTATTTATTTAGAGGTGGAGATTCACTCCTGTTGCCCAGGCTGGAGTGCAATGGCACTATCTCACTGCAACCCCACTACCTGCCTGGCACAACAGTCCTTCCTATTCATGGCCTGGAATCCTGGGCATTAGAAGAAGGTCTGGTACCCCAGGGGAAGGGTGCTAGCCATGTGCAGAAAGCAGAAACTGGACCCTTTCCTGACACCTTACACTAAAATTAACTCCAGATGGATTAAAGACTTAAACATAAGACCTGACACCATAAAAACCCTAGAAGAAAATCTAGGCAAAACCATTCAGGACATAGGAGTAGGCAAGGACTTCATGACCAAAACACCAAAAGCATTGGCAACAAAAGCCAAAATAGACAAATGGGACCTAATCAAACTCCACAGCTTCTGCACGGCAAAAGAAACAGTCACTAGAGTGAATCGGCAACCATCAGAATGGGAAAAATCTTTGCAGTTTACACATCTGACAAAGGGCTGATATCCAGAATTTACAAAGAACTCAAACAGATTTACAGGAAAAATAAACAAGCCCATTCAAAATGGGCAAAGGATATGAACAGACACTTTACAAAAGAAGACATACATGAGGCCAACAAACATATGAAAAATGCTCATCATCACTGGTCATTAGAGAGATGCAAATCAAAACCACATTGAGATACCATCTCACGCCAGTTAGAATGGCGATCATTAAAAATCTGGAGACAGCAGATGCTGGAGAGGATGTGGAGAAATAGGAACACTCTTACACTGTTGGTGGGAGTGTAAATTAGTTCAACCATTGTGGAAGACAGTGTGGCGATTCCTCAAGGACCTAGAAATAGAAATTCCATTTGACCCAGCAATCCCATTACTGGGTATATATCCAAAGGACTATAAATCGTTCTACTATAAGGACACATGCACACGAATGTTCATTGCAGCACTGTTTACAATAGCAAAGACCTGGAACCAACCCAAATGCCCATCGATGATAGACTGGACTGGGAAAATGTGGCACATATACACCATGGAATATTATGCAGCAATCAAAATGATGAGTTTGTGTCCTTTGTAAGGACATGGATGAATCTGGAGAACATCATTCTCAGCAAACTGACACAAGAACAGAAAAGAAATACCGCATATTCTCACTCATAGGCGGGTGAGAAAATGAGAACACATGGACACAGGGAGGGTTCTACTACACACTGGGGTCTATTGGGGGAATGGGGAGGGACAGTGGGGTGGGCTGGGAGGGATAGCCTGGGGAGAAATGCCAAGTGTGGGTGAAGGGAGGAAGGCAGCAAAACACACTGCCATATGTGTACCTATGCAACTATCTTGCACGTTCTGCACATGTACCCCAAAATCTATAATGCAATGAAAATTAAAAAAAAAATTTTATGTGGAATGCTCCAACTGGACAGCAATGAAAACGTCTCATGATAGCCTTCCAGAGGAGCTAGAGGGTGACAGGGAGATGGCCTTGAAGAAACTCCTCCCAGGTCCCCATCCTCTGTGTTCTTGGGGGACCCAGGCATTCTGAAGAAACCTGGTGACCAGGATGCTGATGAGGCTTGCCCCTCTGGGCCTTTGTTGCCTCACTCATCCACTGGTCATGCATTTGAATGGAAGCTGAGTGTTGTTGTCCAGCCTCTCTGCCACAGACATACAAGTGACAGTGGAATAAGCAGGTATGTTTAATTATTTATTTATTTAGAGGTGGAGATTCACTCCTGTTGCCCAGGCTGGAGTGCAATGGCACTATCTCACTGCAACCCCCACTACCTGCCTGGCACAACAGTCCTTCCTATTCATGGCCTGGAATCCTGGGCATTAGAAGAAGGTCTGGTACCCCAGGGGGAAGGGTGCTCCTGGGGCACCGCCTGCCCTTTTACCTTCTGGTGGCTGGACATGACACTGACCTGCCCTGCTCTAAACCCCTGGCTCCCTAATTCTCTGCCACCTCCTCTCTAGGCCTAGATAAAAGTAGATTCATCCTTGCCCCAAGGGAGTTCTGAGTCTGGCATAGAAAAAGCTGAGCACAGACACTTCTAGTGGTGTCAGCTCTGGGCCAGAGGGAAGGATAGGATTATGAATACCCTGCTTAGCCTGGAAAAGTAATGTCAGAGATGACTTCTTGGATGTGGGGCTTTTTGAGTAGGGTTTTGAAGAATGAGTAGGAGTCTCCCAGATGAGGATTAGTAACTGCAGTAACACCCAGGTTAACCAGCACCAACTATGTGCCTGGCTGTATGATAAATCCCTCATTTGACTACCTCTCCAGTGAAAGTCTCAGTCCCTGTTTTCCAGGAAACTGAGGTATGGTGGAAAAGAATGATGTATCGAAGTTGCCCTTTCTAGCTCTATCACTTTCTCCTTTGCTTTCTTTGTTTTTCACCATCTTTAGCCTTTGAGCCCAAACAGAGAGGAGGGAGAGGGAATTCTACAGAGGAAGACAGTGCTGCTTAAGCTCGTGTCTGGAAAACTTGGGGAATAAATCTTTCTCCAAAAAGACTACCAGGTTGGCCAGGTGTGGTAGCTCACGCCTATAATACCAGCACTTTGGAGACAGAGGCAAAAGGATACACCTTGAGCCAAGGAGTTTGAGACCAGCCTGGGCAACACAGGGAAACCCTATCTCTATAAAAAGGTAAAAAATATATATATCAGAAAAAAAAGTAGCAGAGCATGGTGGCAGTTCCTATAGTCCCAACTACCCAGGAGGCTGAGGTGGGAGGATCGCTTGAGCCCAGGAGGTCAAGGCTGTGGTGAGCTGTGATTGTGCCCCTGCAATCCAGCCTGGGCAACTCAGTGAGACCCTGTCTCAACAACAACAACAACAACAAAAAAGACTCTCAGGCTGGAATGGTGTCCTTATTTCATGGGAAAGGAAACAAAGGGTCCAGAGAGGTGCCCCAGCATCTGCAGGAACGCATCACTGAGACCTAGCCTGACCATGGCCACTGGAGTGTACACTCTGCATGCAGGGTCTGGCATTGGGGGCAGGGGCACAGCTGGGTGGGAACATTGAGGCTGTAATGCCAGACCCCAGGTGTCCCTGTGGCTCAGACAGCAACAAGCACAGCCATGCCAGCTCCAGAAACCGTGACATGGCATTGCTCTCAGATGCTGCTGATGTTACTGATGTGGTTGGAGGCACCCCGGGGGTTGCCCTGCCTCTGCCTGGTGAGAACCTTCCAGGGTTCCTAGGACCCTCGGATGAGCACTCCAGTCCAGATGACTCCAGGTTTGAGGAATTGTGGAATAGCCACCAGGACCTCCAGAGCACAAGTAAGACAAGGAGGACTCAGACCCAGACCTCATCCAAAAGTGCAGGTGAGATCTCAGAGACCTCCACCCCCAGGACAGCCCCCATGTCTATTTTCTTTCTTTTTAAAGATGGCACCAGGCACAGTGACTCATGCCTGTAATCCCAGCAATTTGGGAGGCCAAGGCAGGCAGATCACCTGAGGTCTGGAGTTCAAGACCAGCCTGGCCAACATAGCAAAACTCTGCCTCCACTCCAAGTACAAAAATTAGCCAGGCATGGTGGTGAATGCCTACAATCCCAGATACTCAGGAGGCTGAGGCAGGAGAATTGCTTGAACCTGGGAGGTGGAGGTTGCAGTGAACCAAGATGGTGCTGCTACACTCTAGCCTGGGCAACATAAGTGAGACTCTGTCTCAAAAAAAAAAAAAAGAGTTCTTATCTTGGGGCTGGGTGCAGTGGCTCAGCCTGTAATCCCAGTACTTTGGAAGGCCAAGGCAGGCAGATCACTTGAGGTCAGGAGTTCGAGACCAGCCTGGGCAACATAAGTGAGACTCTGTCTCAAAAAAAAAAAAAAAAAAGAGTTCTTATCTTGGGGCTGGGTGCAGTGGCTCAGCCTGTAATCCCAGTACTTTGGAAGGCCAAGGCAGGCAGATCACTTGAGGTCAGGAGTTCGAGACCAGCCTGGCCAACATGACAGAGTGAGACCCAGTCTATATGACAAATACAAAAATTAGCCAGGCCTGGTGGTGCACACCTGGAATCCCAGTTACTAAGCAGGCTGAAGCAGAAGAACTGCTTGAACCCGGGAGGCAAAGGTTCCAATGAGCTGAGATCGCACCACCGCATTCCAGCCTGGGCAACAGAGCAAGAATCCATCTAAATAAATAAATTGATTTAAAAGAAAAATCCCCTAGGACAGGGCTGAGGCTGAGATCCTGAGGGCTGGAGGCTTGGCTGAGCTCGCACAGCAGTGGGTGCGTGCTGGGGTGGGGAGAGGCCTGGAGACCCTGTGACTGCACTGGGGGGCCTTGCTGTGTGACCCCCAGTGAGTCCTTGAGTCTCTTGCCCACCCATGCCTGTCACATGCAGACACCCACACACACCCACTATCTGCTGGACACAGCAGTCCTTCCTCTCCACAGCCAGGAAGCTGGATGCAGGCACAGGGACTGGCACCTAGGGCCACTAATCTTGAGCATTAGAATAAGGTCTGGGTGCCCCGGGAAGAAGGGCGCTCCTGGGGAACCCCCTGCTCCTGTACCATCTGGTGGCTGAACCTCACACCAGCCCACCCTGCTCTAAACCCTGAGCTCCAGCCACGGAGGATCTGGAAGCAGGGAAGGAGCAAGATCTGATTCATGAATTGTAAGATGGACGTTAATGACGTCTTGGAGTCATTTATTCTGCCTGAGAAGAAACCAGGGACAGCTTCTCAGAGGAGGTGGCATTGCACCAGGGCCTTGAAGAACTTTATCAAAATAAAAAAAATATATAATTATGTGTGTGTGTGCATCTATATATAATGGGGCTGGGTGAGGTTGCTCACGCCTGTAATCCCAGCACTTTGGGAGGCCAAGGTGGGTGGATCACTTGAGGTCAGGAGTTCGAGACCATATTGGCCAACATGGCAAAACTTTGTCTCTACTAAAAATACAAAAATTAGCTGTGCGTGGTGTCAGGCACCTGTAATCCCAGCACTTTGGGAGGCCAAGGCAGGCAGATCACCTGAGGTCTGGAGTTCAAGACCAGCCTGGCCAACATGACAGAGTGAGACCCAGTCTATATGACAAATACAAAAATTAGCCAGGCCTGGTGGTGCACACCTGGAATCCCAGTTACTAAGCAGGCTGAAGCAGAAGAACTGCTTGAACCCGGGAGGCAAAGGTTCCAATGAGCTGAGATCGCACCACCGCATTCCAGCCTGGGCAACAGAGCAAGAATCCATCTAAATAAATAAATTGATTTAAAAGAAAAATCCCTAGGACAGGGCTGAGGCTGAGATCCTGAGGGCTGGAGGCTTGGCTGAGCTCGCACAGCAGTGGGTGCGTGCTGGGGTGGGGAGAGGCCTGGAGACCCTGTGACTGCACTGGGGGGCCTTGCTGTGTGACCCCCAGTGAGTCCTTGAGTCTCTTGCCCACCCATGCCTGTCACATGCAGACACCCACACACACCCACTATCTGCTGGACACAGCAGTCCTTCCTCTCCACAGCCAGGAAGCTGGATGCAGGCACAGGGACTGGCACCTAGGGCCACTAATCTTGAGCATTAGAATAAGGTCTGGGTGCCCCGGGAAGAAGGGCGCTCCTGGGGAACCCCCTGCTCCTGTACCATCTGGTGGCTGAACCTCACACCAGCCCACCCTGCTCTAAACCCTGAGCTCCAGCCACGGAGGATCTGGAAGCAGGGAAGGAGCAAGATCTGATTCATGAATTGTAAGATGGACGTTAATGACGTCTTGGAGTCATTTATTCTGCCTGAGAAGAAACCAGGGACAGCTTCTCAGAGGAGGTGGCATTGCACCAGGGCCTTGAAGAACTTTATCAAAATAAAAAAAATATATAATTATGTGTGTGTGTGCATCTATATATAATGGGGCTGGGTGAGGTTGCTCACGCCTGTAATCCCAGCACTTTGGGAGGCCAAGGTGGGTGGATCACTTGAGGTCAGGAGTTCGAGACCATATTGGCCAACATGGCAAAACTTTGTCTCTACTAAAAATACAAAAATTAGCTGTGCGTGGTGTCAGGCACCTGTAATCCCAGCTACTCAGGATGCTGAGGCAGGAGAATTGCTTGAACCCGGGAAGCAGAGGTCACAGTAAGCTGAGATTGCACCACTGCACTCCAGCCTGGTGACACAGTGAGACTCTGTCTCAAAAAAAAAAAAAAGAAAAGAAGAAGACAGAAGAAAGAAAAGGAAGGAAGGGAGGAAGGGAGAGAGGGAGGAAGGGAAGGGAAGAATTGAGGCATGGTGGTTCATGCTGAAGAAAGAAAAGTAAGAAAGAAAGACAGAAGGAAAGAAAGAAAGGTAAGAAAGGGAGGAGAAGGAAAATAAGGAAAAAAAGAGGAAAGGAAGGAAGAAGAAAAGAAAGAAGCTGGGCACAGTGGCTCACACCTGTAATCCCAGCACTTTGGGAGGCTGAGGCAGGAGAATTGCTTGAACCCGGGAAGCAGAGGTCACAGTAAGCTGAGATTGCACCACTGCACTCCAGCCTGGGGGACAAGAGCAAAACTTTGTCTCAAAAAAAAAAAAAAAAAAAAAAAAAAAAAAAAAAAAAAAAAAAAAAAAAAAAAAAAAAAAAAAAAAAAAAAAAAAAGAGGAAAGGAAGGAAGAAGAAAAGAAAGAAGCTGGGCACAGTGGCTCACACCTGTAATCCCAGCATTTTGGGAGACTGAGGCAGGTGAATCACCTGAGGTCAGAAGTTCGAGACCAGCTGGCCAACATGGTGAAACCCCATCTCTGCTAAAAATACAAAAGTAGCCAGTTATAATGGTGGGCACTGTAATCCCAGCTACTTGGGGAGGCCGAGGCAGGAAAATCACTTGAACCCGGGAGGCAGAGTTTGCAGTGAGAGATTGCACCACTGCACTCCAGCCCGGGTGACACAGTGAGACTCTGTCTCGGGGGAAAAAAAAGAGGGATGGGGTGGGGAGCAATTTGGGAGTCTTGGATGGAGACTCGGTCTTGGAGCTCACAAATCCTCACCTTGAGGAACCCACTCACCCTGAGCCAGCAGCCTCACCAGCCTCAAAGCATTTATTGAGCACAGCCAGCACAGCCACAGGAGGGTGATGACAGGGTTTGTGCAGTGACCCTCCTGTCCCCTTGTTGGAGGGTCTCTCCTCTTCCCCCTCTGGGAGGTGAGGGGCTGAGGAGTGGTATGGGGGATGGGGAGGGGATGGCAGAGCCCCCTGGGGCCTCAAAGACAGTCCTTTCCTGTCCCCATTCTTCAGATGAGGAAACAGGCCAGAGAGGAGTTGGAATGCCCTGAGTCACCAGGCAAGGACTAGAGCAGGTCTGGGTGGAGGTTGGGGCATATTGGGCTCAGCACCCGGGGCTCATGTCCTCCTCGTCATCCACTGGGGCCTGGCCCAGTGACTGCAGGTTGCAGTAGACAGGCTGGGAGGCCAGGTCGACGTCCTCATAATTCATGTAAAAGTCATTGTCCTCTGAAGGATGAGCCCTGTGGGGACAGATAGACCAAGGGTAGGTGGGGGAGGGGAAGGACTCAGGGGACAGGCACATGAGTGTTGAGAAAGTTCAAAGTGGGCCAGGTCCCGTGGCTCACGCCTGTAACACAGCACTTTGGGAGGCTGAGGTGGGTGGATCACTTGAGGTCAGGAGTTTGAGACCAGCCTGATGTAACACCGTCTTTTTTTTTAAACAAAGTCTTGCTCTGTCACCCAGGCTGGGGCACAGTGGCATGATCTCAGCTCACTGCAACCTCCACCTCCCAGGTTCAAGCAATTCTCCTGCCTTAGCTTCCTAAGTAGCTGGGATTACAGGCATGTGCCACCATGCCCAGCTAAGTTTTGTATTTTTAGTAGAGATGGGGTTTCATCATCTTGGCCAGGCTGGTCTTGAACTTCTGACCTTGTGATCCACCTGCCTCAGCCTCTCAAAGTGCTGAGATTACAGGCATGAGCCACCAGAACGCTTCTGAAACACTGTCTTTACCAAAATTGCAAAAATTAGCCAGGCATGGTGGCATGCATCTGTAGTCCCAGCTACTCAGGAGGATGAGGCAGGAGAATCACTTGACCCAGGAGGTAGAGGTTGTAGTGAGCTGAGATTGTGCCACTGCACTCCAGCCTGGGCAACAGAGCAAGACTGTCTCAGAAGGAAAAAAATAAAGAAACTTTCAGAGTGGCTGAGTCCACCCGAATATTTACATGGGGAAACTGAGGCCAGAGAGGAGTTGGAATGCCCTGAGTCACCAGGCAAGGACTAGAGCAGGTCTGGGTGGAGGTTGGGGCATATTGGGCTCAGCACCCGGGGCTCATGTCCTCCTCGTCATCCACTGGGGCCTGGCCCAGTGACTGCAGGTTGCAGTAGACAGGCTGGGAGGCCAGGTCGACGTCCTCATAATTCATGTAAAAGTCATTGTCCTCTGAAGGATGAGCCCTGTGGGGACAGATAGACCAAGGGTAGGTGGGGAGGGGAAGGACTCAGGGACAGGCACATGAGTGTTGAGAAAGTTCAAAGTGGGCCAGGTCCCGTGGCTCACGCCTGTAACACAGCACTTTGGGAGGCTGAGGTGGGTGGATCACCTGAGGTCAGGAGTTTGAGACCAGCCTGATGTAACACCGTCTTTTTTAAACAAAGTCTTGCTCTGTCACCCAGGCTGGGGCACAGTGGCATGATCTCAGCTCACTGCAACCTCCACCTCCCAGGTTCAAGCAATTCTCCTGCCTCAGCCTCCCGAGTAGCTGGGATTACAGGCATGTGCCACCATGCCCAGCTAAGTTTTGTATTTTTAGTAGAGATGGGGTTTCATCATCTTGGCCAGGCTGGTCTTGAACTTCTGACCTTGTGATCCACCTGCCTCAGCCTCTCAAAGTGCTGAGATTACAGGCATGAGCCACCAGAACGCTTCTGAAACACTGTCTTTACCAAAATTGCAAAAATTAGCCAGGCATGGTGGCATGCATCTGTAGTCCCAGCTACTCAGGAGGATGAGGCAGGAGAATCACTTGACCCAGGAGGTAGAGGTTGTAGTGAGCTGAGATTGTGCCACTGCACTCCAGCCTGGGCAACAGAGCAAGACTGTCTCAGAAGGAAAAAAATAAAGAAACTTTCAGAGTGGCTGAGTCCACCCCGAATATTTACATGGGGGAAACTGAGGCACAGGGTAGTGTTCTGACTCCCAGCCAGCCCCACCCCTGAGGAAGCTCAGGGAGCAGAGTGATTTAGGTAAGGTTCTGGGGATTAATGCTGCAGTCAGGGGACCCTGAACCCTTTTTCCTTCCTTAAAAATGAGATAGCGGCCAGGCAGTGACTCATGCCTATAATCCCAGCATTTTGGCAGGCTGAGGCAGGAGGACCACTTGAGGCCAAGAGTTTGAGACCAGCCTGGGCAACACGGCGAGACTCCCCCCATCCCTACAAAAAATAAAAGTATTATCCAGGTGTGGTGGCATGCACCTGGAGTCCCAGCAACTCGGGAGGCTGAGGTGGGAGAATCAAGTGAGCCCAGGAGGTGGAGGTTGCAGTGAACTGTGATCACGCCACTGCACTCCAGCCTGGGTGACAGAGGGAGACCCCATCTCAAAAATCCAAAAATTGAGGTAGCTGTTCATTATTACATTAAAATCTAAACTTTTGTTTCCTCTTGAAAAATCAGAAGCTCTGGCAATGTCAGTCACATGGTTGCAAGTGGCTGCAGCAAACTGTCTGCTCCTTCAGATGGGAAACGTTTTCACCACAGAAGCAACTGACTGTGTGGCCTTCATATATAAAAGTAATTCTCGGAGCCTCAGTTTCTGCATCCATAAAATTGGTCAAGGAACAGGGAGTCACTTAGAAATATTTGTTGAGGTCAGCAAAACCCCCCAAGAAGGATTTTCCTGTCTCCTAAACATTCTTTTTTTCTGTCCTTTTCTTTTGAGATGGAGTCTCACTCTGTCCCCTGGCTGGAGCGCAATCTCGGCTCACTGCAACCTCCGCCTCCCAGGTTTAAGCAATCTCCTGCCTCAGCCTCCCGAGTAGCTGGGATTACAGGTGCACACCACCATGCCCAGCTAACTTTTGTATTTTTAGTGGAGGCAGGGTTTCACTGTGTGTGGGCCAGGCTGGTCTCAAACTCCTGACCTCACGATCTGCCCTCCTCTGCCTCTCAAAGTGCTGGGATTACAGGTGTGAGCCACCACTCCCAGCTGCCTCCCTAACTCCACCCCAGCTCCTTTTGCAAAAAGGGCCACTGGGCCAGGCACGATGGCTCACGCCCAAATCCCAGCACTTTGGGAAGCCTAGGTGGGCAGATCACTTGAGGTCAGGCATTCAAGACCAGCCTGGCCTATGTGGTGAAACTCCATCTGTACTAAAATTATGAAAATTAGCTGGCTATGGTGGCAGGCTCCTGTAGTTCCAGCTACTCGGGAGGCTGAGGCGGGAGAATTGCTTGAACCTAGGAGGTGGAGGTTGCAGTGACCCAAGATAGTGCCACTACACTCCAGCCTGGGTGAAAGAGCAAAAACTCAGTCTCAAAGAAAAAAAAAAGCCAGTCACGGTAGTTCACTCCTATAATCCCAGCACCTTTGGGAGGCCAAGGTGGTGAATCACCTGAGGTTGGCCTGAGCAACATGGAGGAAACCACGTCTCTACTAAAAATACAAAATTAGCTGGGTGTGTTGGCATAAGTCTGTAATTCCAGCTACTTGGGAAGCTGAGGCAGGAGAATTGCTTGAACCTGGAAGGCGGAAGTTGTGGTGAGCTGAGATGGTGCCACTGCACTCCAGCCTCGGCGACAGAGCAAGACTCCATCTCAGAAAAAAAAAAAGGGCAAAAGGGCCACTTTGGGTAAGTAGCATCTATCAGTCATTTACACTCTAGTATGAATTTGAGACAGAGTAAGACTCTGTCTCAAAAAAAAAAAAAATGTCAGCTGGGCACGGTGGCTCGCACCTGTAATCCCAGCACTTTGGGAGGCTGAGGCGGGCAGATCACCTGAGGTCAGGAGTTCGAGACCAGCATGACCAATATGGTGAAACCCCATCTTGGAAAAAAAAAATGTAGGGTGGAAATGACACATTCAATTCTAAACACAGTGCTTCTGGAGGACCGGTATATAAAGGAGGCTGATCTGGTAACCTCAGGGACAGGGAGGCCGCAGTGAGCATCAGAGCAGAAGCTGCCTTTGTGCGCTGTGTCTTCAACACCCTGCTGCAGACCACTTCTGCTTTTGAGCTGTGTCTACATCTGCTTTGCATATTCCCTCCTTTCCCAATAGAGGTCTCCCGATAACCTCCCCACCTCCTGGCATGAATTCTACTGTGCAAACACAGCCCCGACCCATGATAGTGGCCCCTTCCATCTCGGTGCTCCCTGTTCTCTCGTGGCCTCATTTTTCAAGTCATCCCTCTCAAAAACCATTCATAGCAAATTCTCTGTTCTTTTCCACCTCTGGATCTCTGCCTCCGGGGGGGGGGTCCCACCCCTTGAAATTCCCTCCACTCCCTTTTCCAACACAGAAAAGCTTTTTTCTTTTTTTGAGACAGAGTCTCACTCAGTCGCCTAGGCTGGAGTGCATTGGTGTGATCTCAGCTCACTGCAACCTCCACCTCCTGGGTTCAAGTGCTTCTTCCTGCCTCAGCCTCCTGAGTAGCTGAGATTACAGGTGCCCACCACCACACCTGGCTAATTTTTGTATTTTTAGTGGAGGCAGGGTTTCACTGTGTGTGGGCCAGGCTGGTCTCAAACTCCTGACCTCACGATCTGCCCTCCTCTGCCTCTCAAAGTGCTGGGATTACAGGTGTGAGCCACCACTCCCAGCTGCCTCCCTAACTCCACCCCAGCTCCTTTTGCAAAAGGGCCACTGGGCCAGGCACGATGGCTCACGCCCAAATCCCAGCACTTTGGGAAGCCTAGGTGGGCAGATCACCTGAGGTCAGGAGATCAAGGCCATCCTGGCTAACATGGTGAAAACCTGTCTCTACTAAAAATACAAAATTAGCTGGCTATGGTGGCAGGCTCCTGTAGTCCCAGCTACTCGGGAGGCTGAGGCAGGAGAATTGCTTGAACCTGGAAGGCGGAAGTTGTGGTGAGCTGAGATGGTGCCACTGCACTCCAGCCTCGGCGACAGAGCAAGACTCTGTCTCAAAAAAAAAAAAAAGCCAGTCACGGTAGTTCACTCCTATAATCCCAGCACTTTGGGAGGCCAAGGTGGTGAATCACCTGAGGTTGGCCTGAGCAACATGGAGGAAACCACGTCTCTACTAAAAATACAAAATTAGCTGGGTGTGTTGGCATAAGTCTGTAATCCCAGCTACTTGGGAAGCTGAGGCAGGAGAATTGCTTGAACCTGGAAGGCGGAAGTTGTGGTGAGCTGAGATGGTGCCACTGCACTCCAGCCTCGGCGACAGAGCAAGACTCCATCTCAAAAAAAAAAAAAAAAAGGGCAAAAGGGCCACTTTGGGTAAGTAGCATCTATCAGTCATTTACACTCTAGTATGAATTTGAGACAGAGCAAGACTCTGTCTCAAAAAAAAAAAAAAAAAAATGTCAGCTGGGCACGGTGGCTCGCACCTGTAATCCCAGCACTTTGGGAGGCTGAGGCAGGAGGATCACTTGAGGCCAGGAGTTTGAGACCAGCCTGGGCAACAGAAGGAGATCTGTCTCAAAAAAAAAAAAAAAAAAAGGGAAAAAAGGGCCACTTTGGGTAAGTAGCATCTATCAGTCATTTACACTCTAGTATGAATTTGAGACAGAGTAAGACTCTGTCTCAAAAAAAAAAAAATGTCAGCTGGGCACGGTGGCTCACACCTATAATCCTAGCACTTCAGGAGGCTGAGGCAAGTGGATCATGAGGTCAGGAGATCAAGGCCATCCTGGCTAACATGGTGAAAACCTGTCTCTACTAAAAATACAAAATTAGCTGGGCATGGTGGCACCTGCCTGTGGTCCCAGCTACTCGGGAGGCTGAGGCGGGCAGATCACCTGAGGTCAGGAGTTTGAGACCAGCCTGAGAAACATAGCAAGATGCCCATCTTTACAAAAATGCAAAAATTAGTCTGGGCACGGTGGCTCGCACCTGTAATCCCAGCACTTTGGGAAGCTGAGACATGAGGATTGCTTGAGGCTGAACATGAGGATTGCTTGAGGCTGAACATGAGGATTGCTTGAGGCTGAACATGAGGATTGCTTGAGGCTGAGAGTTTGAGACCAGCCTGAGAAACATAGCAAGATGCCCATCTTTACAAAAATGCAAAAATTAGTCTGGGCACGGTGGCTCACACCTGTAATCCCAGCACTTTGGGAAGCTGAGACATGAGGATTGCTTGAGGCTGAACATGAGGATTGCTTGAGGCTGAGAGTTTGAGACCAGCCTGAGAAACATAGCAAGATGCCCATCTTTACAAAAATGCAAAAATTAGTCTGGGCACGGTGGCTCACACCTGTAATCCCAGCACTTTGGGAGGCTGAGGCGGGCAGATCACCTGAGGTCAGGAGATCAAGGCCATCCTGGCTAACATGGTGAAAACCTGTCTCTACTAAAAATACAAAATTAGCTGGGCATGGTGGCACCTGCCTGTGGTCCCAGCTACTCAGGAGGCTGAGGCAGGAGAATTGCTTGAACCTTAGAGGCTTATGTTGCAGTGAGCCAAGATTGTACCAATGCACTCCAGCCTGAGTGACAGAGTGAGACTATCTCAAAAAAAAAAAAAAAAAAAAAAATGTCAGCTGGGCACGGTGGCTCACACCTATAATCCTAGCACTTCAGGAGGCTGAGGCAGGAGGATCACTTGAGGCCAGGAGTTTGAGACCAGCCTGAGAAACATAGCAAGATGCCCATCTTTACAAAAATGCAAAAATTAGTCTGGGCACGGTGGCTCGCACCTGTAATCCCAGCACTTTGGGAAGCTGAGACATGAGGATTGCTTGAGGCTGAACATGAGGATTGCTTGAGGCTGAACATGAGGATTGCTTGAGGCTGAACATGAGGATTGCTTGAGGCTGAGAGTTTGAGACCAGCCTGAGAAACATAGCAAGATGCCCATCTTTACAAAAATGCAAAAATTAGTCTGGGCACGGTGGCTCACACCTGTAATCCCAGCACTTTGGGAGGCTGAGGCGGGCAGATCACCTGAGGTCAGGAGATCAAGGCCATCCTGGCTAACATGGTGAAAACCTGTCTCTACTAAAAATATTTTAAAAATTAGCTGGGCATGGTGGCACCTGCCTGTGGTCCCAGCTACTCGGGAGGCTGAGGCAGGAGAATTGCTTGAACCCAGGAGGTGGAGGTTGCAGTGAGCTGAGATCATGCCACTGCACTCCAGCCTGAGTGACAGAGTGAGACTATCTCAAAAAAAAAAAAAATGTCAGCTGGGCACGGTGGCTCACACCTGTAATCCCAGCACTTTGGGAGGCTGAGGCGGGCAGATCACCTGAGGTCAGGAGATCAAGGCCATCCTGGCTAACATGGTGAAAACCTGTCTCTACTAAAAATACAAAATTAGCTGGGTGTGTTGGCATAAGTCTGTAATCCCAGCTACTTGGGAAGCTGAGGCAGGAGAATTGCTTGAACCTGGAAGGCGGAAGTTGTGGTGAGCTGAGATGGTGCCACTGCACTCCAGCCTCGGCGACAGAGCAAGACTCCATCTCAGAAAAAAAAAAAAGGGAAAAAAGGGCCACTTTGGGTAAGTAGCATCTATCAGTCATTTACACTCTAGTATGAATTTGAGACAGAGTAAGACTCTGTCTCAAAAAAAAAAAATGTCAGCTGGGCACGGTGGCTCACACCTGTAATCCCAGCACTTTGGGAGGCTGAGGCGGGCAGATCACCTGAGGTCAGGAGTTCGAGACCAGCATGACCAATATGGTGAAACCCCATCTTGGAAAAAAAAAAAAATGTCAGCTGGGCACGGTGGCTCACACCTGTAATCCCAGCTACTCAGGATGCTGAGGCAGGAGGATCACTTGAGGCCAGGAGTTTGAGGCTGCAATAATCTGTGATAGCACCACTGCACTCCAGCCTGAGTGACAGAGTGAGACTATCTCAAAAAAAAAAAAGTCATCTAGAGGTGATGGGACTTCGTAGGGCATCCCTTTAGCATCTCATGTGTGTCATGGGGTCATGGGGACATGGGGAGCTGTCCCCATTCTAGAGATGGAGACAGCCCTGGGTCACACGGGATCTGGGCTTATGCTGCTGATGGCCACCACAGAGCCCCAACTGTGCCCAAGCAGTTGCCCCTCTTGCCCCATCCTTGGCGGCCAGAAACTGGGTTTACAGGTCATGAAGGGAAGTTTGTGCCATACTAATTCTTACCCTGACACTAAGATATGGGCTGTAATTCTCCCCATTTTATCTTTCATTATTTTTGAGATAGAGTCACTCTGTCACCCAGGCTGGAGTGCATTGGTGTGATCTCAGCTCACTGCAACCTCCACCTCCTGGGTTCAAGTGCTTCTTCCTGCCTCAGCCTCCCAAGTAGATGGGACTGCAGGCATGTGCCACCACACCTGGCTAATTTTTGTATTTTGGTAGAGACAGGCTAATATTTTGTATTTTTGGTTTCACCATGTTGGTCAGGCTGGTCTTGAACTCCTGAGCACAGCTGATCTGCATGCCTTGGCCTCCCATAGTGCTAGGATTACATGCGTGAGTCACCCACCCCAACCTAGAAAAGTTCAACTCATTTGTCTAAGCCCAGCAAAATCATCTAGAGGCTGGCTGTTGTGGCTCACACCCATAATCCCAGCACTTTGGGAAGCTGAGACATGAGGATTGCTTGAGGCTGAGAGTTTGAGACCAGCCTGATGTAACACCGTCTTTTTTAAACAGAGTCTCACCCTGTCACCCAGGCTGGAGTGCATTGGTGTGATCTCAGCTCACTGCAACCTCCACCTCCTGGGTTCAAGTGCTTCTTCCTGCCTCAGCCTCCTGAGTAGCTGAGATTACAGGTGCCCACCACCACACCTGGCTAATTTTTGTATTTTTGGTAGAGACAGGCTAATATTTTGTATTTTTGGTTTCACCATGTTGGTCAGGCTGGTCTTGAACTCCTGAGCACAGCTGATCTGCATGCCTTGGCCTCCCATAGTGCTAGGATTACATGCGTGAGTCACCCACCCCCAACCTAGAAAAGTTCAACTCATTTGTCTAAGCCCAGCAAAATCATCTAGAGGCTGGCTGTTGTGGCTCACACCCATAATCCCAGCACTTTGGGAAGCTGAGACATGAGGATTGCTTGAGGCTGAACATGAGGATTGCTTGAGGCTGAGAGTTTGAGACCAGCCTGAGAAACATAGCAAGATGCCCATCTTTACAAAAAATGCAAAAATTAGTCTGGGCACGGTGGCTCACACCTATAATCCTAGCACTTCAGGAGGCTGAGGCAAGTGGATCATGAGGTCAGGAGATCAAGGCCATCCTGGCTAACATGGTGAAAACCTGTCTCTACTAAAAATATTTTAAAAATTAGCTGGGCATGGTGGCACCTGCCTGTGGTCCCAGCTACTCAGGATGCTGAGGCAGGAGGATCACTTGAGGCCAGGAGTTTGAGGCTGCAATAATCTGTGATAGCACCACTGCACTCCAGCCTGAGTGACAGAGTGAGACTATCTCAAAAAAAAAAAAAAAGTCATCTAGAGGTGATGGGACTTCGTAGGGCATCCCTTTAGCATCTCATGTGTGTCATGGGGTCATGGGGACATGGGGAGCTGTCCCCATTCTAGAGATGGAGACAGCCCTGGGTCACACGGGATCTGGGCTTATGCTGCTGATGGCCACCACAGAGCCCCAACTGTGCCCAAGCAGTTGCCCCCTCTTGCCCCATCCTTGGCGGCCAGAAACTGGGTTTACAGGTCATGAAGGGGAAGTTTGTGCCATACTAATTCTTACCCTGACACTAAGATATGGGCTGTAATTCTCCCCCATTTTATCTTTCATTATTTTTGAGATAGAGTCACTCTGTCACCCAGGCTGGAGTGCAATGACATGAACTCAGAGTTTCACTGTGTTGGTCAGGCTGGTCTCGAACTTCAAGTGATCTGCCTGCCTTGGCCTCCCAAAATGCTGGATTACGGGTGTGAGCCAGTCTTCTCCCATTTTATAGGTGAGGAGATTGAGGCTCAGAGAAGTAAAGCTACTCGCCTAAAATCCCACAGCCTGCAAGAGCTGGGATTATTTTGTTTTGAGACAGAGTCTCACCCTGTCACCCAGGCTGGAGTGCAATGAAACAATCTTGGCTCTCTGCAACCTCTGCTTCCAGAGTTCAAGCGATCCTCCTGCCTCAGCCTCCCAAGTAGATGGGACTGCAGGCATGTGCCACCACACCTGGCTATTTTTTTTTATATTTTTAGTAGAGACGGGGTTTCACCATGTTGGCCAAGCTGGTCTTGAACTCCTGACCTCGTGATCCGCTGACCTGGACTCCCAAAGTGCTGAGATTACAGGCGTGAGCCACTGTACTCGGCAGAGCTGGGATTTGAACCTGGGTCATCTGGGTGTGGAGCTTTGCTATTCGCCACTTTGGCAGGTGTCGTCATGGGTTACTTACCCCTGTCCGGCCCACTGGAGCTCGGCTCCTGGCTGGCCCACAAACATGTTTTCATACTCGGGAGTGGAGGAGCGGGTTGGGGTGACCACCCGGGGCTTGTGGGAGTTCCAGCTGCTTTACCGTGGCTGCAAGCCTGAACCGGGCTTGGGCCCATCCTGAGCAGTCCAGGGCTTGTCCAGGTCCGGGCTTCTGGCCACGCGGCGCCGCCAGAGTCTCCAGGCCAGCAAGGGGCCAGCGATGGCAAGCCCGAGAAGCAGGCACCTGCTGGCCCCCGCCACCGCGATGGTCGCAGGGGCCAGGCCGGGGCGCAGCTGACCACCAGGAAGGCAGAGAGGTTGCGCTGGGACCTGGTGGCTGTGTCCCAGCAGAGCAGGGGCATCAAGCCAGAGCAGTTGTCTCTCTGGACCTCGTGCCAAGACGCCAGGGCGTCCTGCGGGTCCATGTCACAGCGGGCGGCCAGCGCCCAGTCCACACGGGACAGGGGGTTTTGTAGCACATTCAGGAGCTGAGGCTTCTGCAGGGAGGCGAAAAAGGTCACTGGGAGCTCCCGCAGCCGGTTCCCAGACAGGTCCAGAAGCACTTCGCGGGCCCGCAGAGACTGGTTCTGGGCAGGCTCAGGCCAAGGCCGCTGAAGTTCAGGCACATGTCCCTGAATTCCGTGTTCCAGTCCACATCCGCGGAGGAGACGGTTGATGGCGCACGACAGTTCCCGGCCGTCTGACTCCGGCAGCAGCAGCGGCAGCAGCACCGTCCAGGCCAGGGCGCCCCCCATTCAAGCAACTTACACAGAGACACCGGAATCCAAGCCCCGAACTCAGCCCTGCGGCTGCCCTCGCCTTCACTGCTAGAGTTTACTATTGAAGCTCAGACCTGCGCAAGCCGCTTCTGAAAGGGTAAAACGCAGCCCCGGTCGGGTCGCCTTCTCGGGCTGGTTGACTGCCTCAGTTTCCCCTTCTGGGGAATGGGTAGGTAATCCCGGTGCCTAGCTGGCTTGGAGAGCGAGGAGGAATCCCGGTCCCAGTTAACCACTTCTGCTACGTCCTGGACATTTTGGGCGCCCTCTTTGGCCAGGACGGGACCCTGTGCAAATAGGCGCTTGCCTTGGAAACGGCCCCGCCCCTGATCCCGCTCTCCCGGTCTCTCCCAGAACCGTGGGTCGCTGGGAAGTCCTGGGATGGGGGGAGTGGGGGCTGCTGAAAGGCTCCGTCCAGCTCTGGTTTGTGGTCCCTGCACAGGTGCAAGTTCTAGAGCCTCAGTCCTACCCTTTGGATCCCACTGCTAAGCTTTTGCCTCGGCGATGCTGGAAAAGCCACAGCACCCAGGGGCTGAGTCCTGGTGCACCTGGATACCAGGTAAAGCGGCCAGCACCCTCCGTGGTGCTTCTGGGGTCCCTGGCGTTCCTCTGGCTCTGCGTCAGCAACTTAGCAGCGGGAAGAGGAACTGGTGTCTGGGTGGAGAGAAGAGGGGAAGAATGAAGACAGAGACCTGCCTTTTTGCAGGGCCTTAAGGTTTTCACAGGAGGGGGAGGGCAAGGGGGAGGGGCGGCCCAGGGTCCCACTTCCCTCTTGAGAGAGCCCAGTGACTCCATGTCCCCTATTACCACCCAAACTGACTCCCACCTCAACTCGCTTCCAGATCTCAGTTCTGCTGACTCCCAGCTCATGCAGTCATTTATTCATTCAACAAACGTCACTCATGCTGGGCCCCCAAGAAGCCTTAGCCCTGGCCAGGTCCTCAAGGAGCTGTCTTAAGAGAGGGCAGAGCTGGACATAGACACTCCTAGTCCCATGCAGTCAAGGAAGGTCTGGAGGGAAGGACAGTGTCCTGGAAGCTTCCTGGAGAAGGAGGCATTACAGTTGGGGCTTCAATGCATGAGTAGGAGTTCTCCAAGTTTCCCGAAACCTGTCATTGGCTCTGCAAGCTTTTCCAAGCCTCTTCCGCTGAGTTCTTGCACAATGGCACCTCTATGCTGGAGCGGACAGTGAGCGGGGTCCCAGGATCTTGGGAAAATGTAGCTGCCTGGAATAGCGTGGTTAGGAGTGGAGAGGATAGAAGGAGTTGGTGGTGGGGGAAGGGGTCACATGGAGCAAAGGCAGGTGCATGGGCAGAGGGGCACTGGCTGAAGAACTCCCTCTGCAGTGAGCCTGGTGTCTGGGTGGGCAACATGGGGAGGAGGCTGAGGTCCTAGAAGCAGATGGGGGCCTGAGGCAGACTGCAGGGTATTAGTGACAAAAGTGAGAGTGAGGAATGGCCTGGGAGAAGGTCTCACCTGAACCTGGTGTCAGGCAGACCATGTTCCAACCTCCACCAGCCCCTGACTCAAGGTGCCACCTTAATTGCACGGTGCCTCCATGTCCACAGCTGTCACATGCACAGCAGCTTCTCCGGGATCTGGGGGGCTTGAAGTCTACTCCCCCACACTTTCCCCTTCCTCAGCCTCTGTCCTTTTCATCTCCCATTGAGAAATGGTCAAAGGCTTTAAACTGAGACCTTGAAGAAAAAGCCAGAAACCACTCTGACACGTCCAAAGATGCTTATTCCTGCTGAGTGCAGTGGCTCACAACTGACATCCCAGCACTTTGGGAGGCTGAAGTGAGGAAATCACCTGAGCCCAGATGATTGAGAGCAGCCTGGCCATCATGGTGAAACCCCATCTCTACCTTAAAAAATACAAAAATTACCCGGGCGTGGTGGTGCACCCCTGTAGTCCCAGCTACTCGGGAGGCTGAGGCAGAAGAATCGTTTGAATCCAGGAGGCGGAGGCTGCAGTGAACTGAGATCACTCCACTGCATTCCAGCCTGGGCAACAGAAGGAGATCTGTCTCAAAAAAAAAAAAAAAAAAAAGAAAAGAAAAAGCTCATTCCTAATAAGAAAACTGTAAATCACAAACTGTCTTCACCAATCAGATTGGCAAAAATCCAACAGTGCAATACTCTTCCATGCCAATCAGGCTGAAGGGTGTGTCCCTGGTGCAATCTTGCTGGAGGGCACCATGGCACAGGCCACTGGAATGACAAATTCATTTGCCTGCTGACACAGCAGACCCACTTCTGGGAATTCCTCCCTGCACATTTGCAGGTTTACAGTGTGAACTGAGGAATGAATAAGAAAACGTGGCTCATTTGTACAGAAGGCTATGATTCAGCCATGAAGAAGAAGAAGCCCTGATCCACGCTACAACTGGAATGAAACGAGAGGGCATCGTGTTGAGTGAAAGAAGCCGGTTCCAAGAGACCATGTGTTGTATGCTTTCATTTACATGAAATATCCCAAACAGACTGGGCGCGGTGGCTCACACCTGTAATCCGAGCACTTTGGGAGGCTGAGGCAGGTGGATCACCTGAGGTCAGGAGTTTGAGACCAGCCTAGCGAACATGGTGAAACCCCGTCTCTACTAAAAATAAAATATTAGCCAGGCATGGTGGCAGGCACTTGTAGTCCCAGCTACTCAGGAGGCTGAGGCAGGAGAATTGCTTGAACCTTAGAGGCTTATGTTGCAGTGAGCCAAGATTGTACCAATGCACTCCAGCCTGGGTCACAAGAGTGAAACTTCATTTCAAAAAAGAAAGAAAGAAAGAAAGAAATATCCCAAATAGGCAAATGCATACAGACCAAAAACAGATCAGTGGTTGCCAGGAGTTGGGAGAGAACGGGAAGTAGTCACTATTATCGGGGATGGGGTCTCTATTTGGAGTGATGGAAACATTCTGGAATTCGATAGAGGTGATGGTCGCATAACATTATGAATATGGTGAAATGCCACTAAATTGTGCAATTTTAAATGGTTTGGTTGGCCAGATGTGGTGGCTCATGCCTGTAATTCCAGCACTCTGGGAGGCTGAGGTGGGAGGATCACTTGAGGTCAGGAGTTTGAGACCAGCCTGGCCAACATGGTGAAACCTCGGCTCTACTAAAAAAAAAAAATTAGCTGGGCATGGTGGCAGATACCTGTAATCCCAGCTACTTGAAAGGCTGAGGCTGGAGAATTGCTTGAACCTGGGAAGTAGAGGTTGCAGTGAGCTGAGATCATGCCACTGCACTCCAGCCTGGGTGTCAGTGCAAGATTCCATCTAAAAAAAATAAAAATAAAAAATTAGCTAGGCATGGTGGCTTCAGCCTGTACTCCCAGCTATTTCAGAGGCTGAGGTGGGAGGATCAC
Source organism: Saguinus midas (assembly GCA_021498475.1). Taxonomy (NCBI): domain Eukaryota; kingdom Metazoa; phylum Chordata; class Mammalia; order Primates; family Cebidae; genus Saguinus; species Saguinus midas. The sequence continues at coordinate 2,527,762 of CM038405.1, read as the reverse complement.
TTGAGTCCAGAACGTTGTTACTGCAGTGAGCTGTGATTGTGCCACTGCACTCCAGCCTGGGCAGCAGAACGAGACAGGGTTTCACCATGTTGGCCAGGCTGGTCTTGATCTCCTGACCTCATAATCTGCCCCCTTGGCCTGCCAAAGTGCTGGGATTACAGGTGTGAGCCACCATGTCTGGCCAGAAGCGACTTTTTAATGGGATAATCAAGGAAGCCCTTAGGGAGTAAGGGGGAGGGGATGTAGGGAACAGCCTGTGCAAAGGCCCATGGTGGGAGGGTGGCAGCAGCCCTGGGTAGAGAGCGGATGTCTCCAAGTGTTTGTGCAGCTGCTATAACAAATCCGCCATAAACTAGGGTGGCTTATGAACAACAGAAATTTATTCCTCACAGTTGTGGAAGCTGGGAAGTTCAAGATCAAGGCACCGGCAGAATCGCTTCCTCGTTTGCAGATGATCTCTTCTCACTGTGTCCTCAGTAGGCAGAGGGAGCAGTGGAGCTTTTGGGGACTCTAAGGACCAGAGGGATGGAGGAGCCCAGCCAGCAGTGAGCCTCATGCAGCTGCATGCCCTCCATGCCCCGGGAGGTTACTAGGGGAGTCCACTTCCAACGCCTCTTAGAAAAGAAGGAAATAAAGAAATGAGGAAGTGCCAGACCCAAGGCTGCAGGTTATGGGGGCAGGCAGGCCTGGGGTCCAGGATAGCGAGTTTTGGAGGTTGGTCTGGGGAAGCTGGGGTCTTGGAGTCTGACAGTCTGGGTTCTGGAGGGAGTCCTGAGATTTGGGGGGGTCTGAGGTCTGGGGATCCTGGGGTCTGAGAGTCCTAGAATCTAAGCGTCCTGGGGTCTGGGGGTACTGAAGTCTGGGGATCCAGGGAGTCCTAGGGTCTAGGGGTCTTGGGATATGGAGGTTTGGTGTGTGTGTGTGTGTGTGGGGGAGGTTCAGGATCTGGGGATCCAGAGGTCTGAAAGTCTTGGAGTCTGGGTGCCCAGGGATCTTGTTGTTCTGAAATCTGGGGATCAAGAGGTCTGGGAGTCTTGGTATGTGGGGGTCCTAGAGTCTGGGGACCCTGGAGTTTGAAGTCATGGGGTCTGAGAGTCTTAGGATATTGAGGGTTTTAGAGTCTGGGGGTCCTGGGGATCCTGGGGTCTTGGGATCCAGAGGTCTGGGAGTCTTGGGGTCTGGGGACCCTGGAATCTGGACCTTCCTGATATAGCCCCAGCTGGCTACACCCAGGTTACTGAGAATGGGGCAGCTCGTCTCCACTGGCTCCTCCCTGGCTGAAGGGAGCCTGGAACTTTTAGAGGCTACCTCCCTGTGGTCCCTCTGCTGCCCCACAATGTACCTGAAACCATCCTGGGCTTGAGTCCCAGGCAGGGCCGGCCAGTCCACACAAAGACCCCCAGGCAGCCCCCAGAGATGGCCCCAGACAGACACCAGTCCAACCTCCAGGGATACTCAGAGATGCCAGGAGACCCTCAGAAACACTCGGAGACCACCAGAGGCATGCAGAGACACCTAGAGATGCCAGAAATGCCCAGAAAACCTCAGACACCCCAAGACCCTCAGAGATATTTATAGACCTTCAGAGACTCCCAAAGACCCTCACAGAAACTTTGAGATGCTTTGGAAAAAATCCCCAAATTTCCAAATACCCTCAGAGATTCCCAGAGACTTTCAGAGACATTCAGAGACATCCAGGCTGGGCATGGTGGCTGACGCCTGTAATCCCAGCACTTTAGGGGGCCTAGGTGGGCAACATGGTGACACCCCATCTCTACTAAAAATACAAATTAGCTGGGCATGGTGGCACGGGCCTTTAGTCCCAGCTACTCAGGAGGCTGAGGCAGGAGAATTGCTTGAACCCAGGAGGTGAAGGTTGTAGTGAGCTGAGATTGCACCACCCTGGGCAACAGAGCGAGACTCTGTCTCAACAACAACAAAAATATTCAGAGACATCGAGACCACCCAGAGATCCTCAGAGAGCCCAGAGGCCCCCCCCAGAAACAAAGGTGGAGAGTCGGGCAAGAGGATCCCTGGGGTGGCCCAGCCTCAATTCCACACCCTAACCACATCCGCCTAGCATCCCAGTTACTTGGAGCCCACCCTGAGGTAGGTGATGCCAGAGCTGCTCGAGGCCTCAGCCTGGGTGCTGCCCAAGAACCCCCAGTCTAGGGAGTGAGGCAGCCAGGGATGGCCGGCCCTGTGGGGTCAGGTCAGCCTGGAGGAGGTCAAGGGCTGGCTTCCCTCTTCCTCAACCACCTGCACAGACCCCAAATCTCCCATCCCAGCCTCCTTCTTCCTGGTTTTCTGTCGCCTCCATCTGTCTGTGACAGGCATAGGGACAGAGCAGGGGGTTTCAAAGCTCTCCCCCAGGCCAGGTGTGGTGGCTCGTGCCTGTAATCCCAGCACTTTGGGAGGCCAAGTTGGGAGGATTGCTTGAGCCCAGGAGTTCAAGACCAGCCTGCCCAACATAGTGAGATCAAAATAAAGAACACAAAGTTCTTTTTGAGACAGGGTCTCAGTCTGACACCCCAGCTGGATTGTGATGCAGAATCATAGCTCACTGCATCCTGGGCCTCTGGGACTCAGGTAATCCTCCCACCTCAGCCTTCAGAGTAGCTAGGTCTGCAGGCACACATCAGCATGCCCAGCTAATTCTTTGCATTGTTTTAAGATTTGGGGTTTCACCATGTTGCCCAGGCAGGCCTCAAACTCCTGGGCTCAAATGATCCTCCTGCCTCAGCCTCCCAAAGTGCTGGGATTACAGATGTGAGCCACCTTGCCCTGTCTAAAAGAATTTTTTTAAATTAGTCAGGCAGGGTGATGTGCACCTGTAGTCCCAGCTACTCGGGAGGCTGAGGCAGGAGAATTGCCTGAACCCAGGAGGCGGAGGTTGCGGTGAGCCGAGATCGTGCCATTGCACTCCAGCCTGGGTAACAAGAGCAAAACTCCGTCTCAATAAATAAAATAAAATAAAATAAAATAAAATAAAATAAAAAGTACACACACACACACACCCCCAAAAGCCTCTGCCCACATGTCCCCTGCTGGTGGAATCGTCTCCCCCAGGGGAATGGGGAGGGCTGAGCCAAGCAGCAGAGGCTCTCAACAAAGCTTGGGAGTCTGGAAGGGTCTGGGGGCTCTGGAGCCAGCGATCAGGACCAGAAGTAGTTGTAATGACCGTGAGCTGGGCCAGGGAAGACTTAAGGGTGCAGCTGGAACATGGACTGGCATGGACATCGTGGACCTGTATGCGTTAATTCATCAAACGATAATTGAGGCCAGCTCAGAGGCTTCAAAGCTGTGTGACCTAGGACCTGTGCCCCAACCTCTCTGTGCCTTAGCTGCCTCCTCTGTATTTTCATTTTATTTATTTATTTTTTGAGATGGAATTTTGCTCTTGTTGTCCAGGCTGGAGTGCAATGGCACAATCTTGGCTCACCACAACCCCTGCCTTCCGGGTTCAAGCAATTCTTCTGCCTCAGCCTCCCAAATAGCTGGGATTACAGGCATGCACCACCACAACTGGCTAATTTTGTATTTTTAGTAGAAATGGGGTTTCTCCAAATTGGTCAGTCTGATCTCGAATTTCTGACCTTAGGTGATTTGCCCGCCTTGGCCTCCCAAAGTGTTGAGATTATAGGTGTGAGCTACCACTCTCCGCCTATTTTATTTATTTTTTTTACCTTTTTTTTGAGATGGAGTCTTGCTCTATTGCCTAGGCTGAAGAGTAGTGGCATGAACTCAGCTCACTGCAACCTCTGCCTCCCGGGTTCAAGCCATTTTCATGCCTCACCTTCACTGAGTAGCTGGGATTACAGGCATGCATCACTATCGCCCTGCTAAGTTTTGTACTTTTAGTAGAGACGGGTTTCACCATGTTGGCCAGGCTGATTTTGAACTCCTAACCTCAAGTGATCTGCCCTCAGCCTCCCAAAGTGCTGGGATTACAGGCATGAGCCACAGTGCCTGGTCTAAAGCATGAGTTTTTAATAACATAGGAAAACTTCATTTAAGGTCACATGGCCTTGTGGGTTATAGTAATTTTTTTTTTTTTGACACGGAGTCTGGCTCAGTCTCCCAGCCTCGGATGCAGTCACAGCTCACTGCAGCCTCATGTCCTCAGCTCAAGTGATCCTCCTGTCTAAGCCTCCTGAGTAGCTGGGGACTACAGGTGCATGCCACCACACCTGGCTAATTTTTCTTTTTCTTTTTTTTATTTTGGTAGACAGGGTTTTGCCACATGGCCCAAACTGGTCTCAAACTCCTGGGCTCAAGAAACCCTCCTGCCTTGGCCTCCCAAAGTGCTAGAATTGCAAGCATGAGCACCATGCCTGCCTGGCAGGTTCTAGTAAAATTTTAAAAGCCACTGAATACCTTTGGGAGAGTCATGAGGAAATAAAGCGTGGTGTTAAAACAGCCATGATTGGCCAAGCATGTCCCACCTGTGAGACTTGCATTTCTTGGCTGACAGCTGTTCTGACCACAGGAGGCCATGTCACTGGGCCATAGGGCTCGTTTGAGAGCTGTCCTCAACCACAGACAGAAGGAGAGTTGGCTCTAAATGCCTCCGCTCCCTCCACCCTCAGATAGGACAAACAGGGGCACCTGTTCTGTATGCTCTGTGCCGCCTCCCTCAGAAGGTACCCACTTCTGATTGCCCATCTTGAACCTGCTCACTGGCTTCCCCTGCAGGGCCCCTTCCCATTCTGCCTCTTTATCCCCTAGCAGAACTTCTGAAATCACCTCTCATATAATTACACCCCTGAATTTAGACTTAGAGTCTCCATCACCAAGCCATCAAAAAAAATTTTTTTGAAAGAAGTCCTGGTTGGAGAGGCAAGATGGCATCATAGAAGCGACTCAGGATTGCAGCTCTCAGTGACGGCACAGAGGGTGAGTCCTAGCCGCATTCTCGGATGGACCTTTTTTGCCCACAGAGCGTTGAAAGTCCCAGGTGTGGGAGAGACACAGGACGCTGGTAAAGCTGGCTAATGCAGCCGGTCCACGCAGCCGCTTCGGCCGCAGCCGCAGCGGGACCCGGCACGGAACTCACTGGTCTGGGTGCCCTGTTAAACCGGCAATCTGAGAGTTTGAAGGGCAGATTGGCACGTCCATCTGATTGAACGGGACTTGGACAGTGAGCCAGACCAGGAGTTTCCTGGGAGTTTCCTGGGAAGCGGGATTGGAGCTGGTGAAGTGGGCAGTGGCACGGGAGATCGCACGGATCCCAGTGCCCTATTGGCAGGCTACCGGGGCGCCAGTGAGAGAGTTGACCTTTCAGCTTGTGGAGAGAGAGACAGAGAGAGAGGACGGACTCTGAGGCAGGGAGCTGGGTGATCAGGCTCGGCGGGTCCCACCCTCACGGGGACAAGCAGGGCGGTGACTGGAGGCACTTGGGGCTGAGAGTTTTGCTGCTGGCATCTAGGATGGTGCAGCCCGGTGAGGGAGGGGCATCCACCATTGCTGACGCAATCCGCCCCTACTGAAGTACCGCCCAGGGCTGACGCAGCCTGCCATTGCCGAGGCAACCTGCCATAACAGAGAGACTCTGCCAGGAGCGCTCCACAGCAGAAGGGAGCCCAGCAGCAACAGGGCAGACCCCCGCTAGCAGGTCAGAGCCCCAGCAGGCAAATAGTGAATAGACTGCCACCTAGTGGGGCAGGACAGTGCAACAGATACTCATAAAGAAAGCCCCAACTCCCTGAGACAGAGCATCTAAGGGGAAAAAAAAGGGTGGTGTTTTATGAGTTCTATTGCAGCAGACATAAACAACCTCCCAACAACCCTGAATGAACAACGGAGCTCACAGCTCAGCACTGGAGCTCCTATAAAGCACAGACTGTCTCCTTAAGCAGCTCCCTGACCCCTGTATATCCAAAGAGTCACCCCAAAAAGGACTAATCAGACTGACATTTGGCGGGCATCATTCTGGAACAAAGACAGCAGAAGAAGAAACTGGTATCATCCCTCACTGTTCCACAGTTGCTACAGGTTTACTCCAGACAAGCAGGGCCTGGAGTGGACCTCAGCACTCATACAGCAGAGGGGCTAGACCATTAGAAGGAAAACTAAGTAACAGAAATACTTCATCATCAACAATCTCAGTGTCCACACAGAGACCCAATTGAAAAATCAGCAACTACTAAGACGACAGGATAAATCCATAAAGATGGGAAGAAACCAGCAAAAAGGAGGAAAACACCCAAACCAAAACACCTCACCTCCTACAAAGGACCAAAACTTCTCACCAGCAAGGGAACAAAGCTGGACGGAGAATGAGTGTGACAAAATGACGGAATCAGACTTCAGAAAGTGGATAATGAGAAACTTCAGTGAGCTAAAAGAACATGTTCTAAATCAGTGCAAAGAAACTAAGAACCTTGAAAAAGATTTGAAAAAGATTCGAGGAATTGATAACAAGAATGGACAACTTAGAGAGGAATATGAATGAATTGAAGGAGCTGAAAACACAACACGAGAACTTCGTGAAGCATGCACAAGTTTCAACAGCCGAATTGACCAAGCAGAAGAAAGAATATCAGAAGTTGAAGATCAACTCAATGAAATAAAATGAGAAACCAAGATTAAAGAAAAAGCACAAAAGGAATGAACAAAATCTCCAAGAAATGTGGGACTATGTGAAGAGACCCAACCTACGTTTGATAGGTGTACCAGAATGTGATGAAGAGAATGAATCCAAGCTGGAAAATACTCTTCAGGATATTATCCAGGAAAATTTCCCCAACCTAGCAAGACAGGTCAATACTCAACTCCAGAAACTACAGAGAACACCACAAAGATACTCTGCAAGAAGAGCAACCCCAAGGCACATAATCCTTAGATTCACCAGGGTTGAAATGAAGGAGAAAATACTAAGGAGATCCAGAGAGAAAGGTCGGGTCACCCACAAAGGGAAGCCCATCAGACTCACAGCAGATCTCTCGGCAGAGACTCTACAAGCCAGAAGAGAGTGGGGCCAATATTCAACATCCTTAAAGAAAAGAACTTTCACCCCAAAAAGGACTAATCAGACTGACATTTGGCTGGCATCATTCTGGAACAAAGACAGCAGAAGAAGAAACTGGTATCATCCTCACTGTTCCACAGTTGCTACAGGTTTACTCCAGACAAGCAGGGCCTGGAGTGGACCTCAGCACTCATACAGCAGAGGGCTAGACCATTAGAGGAAAACTAAGTAACAGAAATACTTCATCATCAACAATCTCAGTGTCCACACAGAGACCCAATTGAAAAATCAGCAACTACTAAGACGACAGGATAAATCCATAAAGATGGGAAGAAACCAGCACAAAAAGGAGGAAAACACCCAAAACCAAAACACCTCACCTCCTACAAAGGACCAAAACTTCTCACCAGCAAGGGAACCAAGCTGGACAGAGAATGAGTGTGACAAAATGATGGAATCAGACTTCAGAAAGTGGATAATGAGAAACTTCAGTGAGCTAAAGAACATGTTCTAAACCAGTGCAAAGAAACTAAGAACCTTGAAAAAGATTTGAAAAAGATTCGAGGAATTGATAACAAGAATGGACAACTTAGAGAGGAATATGAATGAATTGAAGGAGCTGAAAAACACAACACAAGAACTTCGTGAAGCATGCACAAGTTTCAACAGCCAAATTGACCAAGCAGAAGAAAGAATATCAGAAATTGAAGATCAACTCAATGAAATAAAATGAGAAACCAAGATTAAAGAAAAAGCACAAAAGGAATGAACAAAATCTCCAAGAAATGTGGGACTATGTGAAGAGACCCAACCTACGTTTGATAGGTGTACCAGAATGTGATGAAGAGAATGAATCAAGCTGGAAAACACTCTTCAGGATATTATCCAGGAAAATTTCCCCAACCTAGCAAGACAGGTCAATACTCAACTCCAGGAAATACAGAGAACACCACAAAGATACTCCAAGAAGAGCAACCCCAAGGCACATAATCGTCAGATTCACCAGGGTTGAAATGAAGGAGAAAATACTAAGGGCAGCCAGAGAGAAAGGTCAGGTCACCCACAAAGGAAGCCCATCAGACTCACAGCAGATCTCTCGGCAGAGACTCTACAAGCCAGAAGAGAGTGGGGCCAATATTCAACATCCTTAAAGAAAAGAACTTTCAACCCAGAATTTCATATCCAGCCAAACTGAGCTTCATAAGTGAAGGAAAATAAAATCCTTCATGAACAAGCAAGTACTCAGAGATTTTGTCACCACTAGGCCTGCTTTACAAGAGCTCCTGAAAGAGGCACTACACATAGAAAGAAACAACCAGTTCCAGCCATCCTAAAAGCATACCAAATGCTAAAGACCATCAACAAAATGAAGAATCTACATGAACCAATGGGCAAAACAGCCAGCTAGCATCAAAATGGCAGTATCAAATTCACACATAACAATATTAACCCTAAATGTAAATGGGCTAAATGCACCAATCAAAAGACACAGACTGGCAAATTGGATAAAAACCAAAACCCATCGGTGTGCTGTATCCAGGAAACCCACCTCACATGCAAAGATACACAAAGGCTCAAAATAAAGGATGGAGGAAGATTTACCAAGCAAATGGAGAGCAAAAAAGCAGGAGTTGCACTCATCTCTGATAAAATAGACTTTAAAGCAACAAAGATCAAAAGGACAAAGAAGGTCATTACATAATGGTAAAAGGATCGATACAACAAGAAGAGCTAACGATTCTAAATATATATGGACCCAATGTAGGAGCACCCAGATATATAAGGCAAGTTCTTAATGACTTACAAAGAGACTTAGACTCCCACAATAATAGTGGGAGACTTTAACACTCCACTGTCAATAGCAGACAGATCAACCAGACAGAAAATTAACAAGGATATCCAGGACTTGAACTCAGACCTGGAACAAGCAAACCTGATAGACATTTACAGAACTCTCCACCCCAAATCCACAGAATATACATTCTTCTCAGCACCACATCACACCTACTCCAAAATTGACCACATAATTGGAAGTAAAGCACCTCAGCAAATGCAAAACAACTGAAATCATAACAAACAGTCTCTCAGACCATAGTGCAATCAAGTTGAACTCAGAATTCAGAAAATAACTCAGAACCGCACAGCTTCATGGAAACTGAACAACTGGCTCTTGAATGTTGATTGATAAACAATGAAATGAAGGCAGAAATAAAGAAGTTCTTTGAAACCAACGAGAATGAAGACACAACGTACCAGAATCTCTGGGACACATTTAAAGCAGTCTGTAGAGGAAAATATATAGCAATAAGTGCCCACATGAGAAGAGTGGAGAGATCCAAAATTGACACCCTATCATCAAAATTGAAAGAGCTAGAGGAGCAAGATCAAAAAGCTCAAAACCTAGCCAAAGACAAGAAATAACTAAGATCAGAGCAGAACTGAAGGAGATAGAGACAAGAAAACCCTTCAAAAATCAATAAATCTAAGAGCTGGTTTTTCAAAAAGATCAACAAAATAGACAGACCACTAGCCAGACTGATAAAAAGAAAAGAGAGAACAACCAAATAGATGCAATAAAAACGATAAAGGGAAATCACCACAGATTCCACAGAAATTCAAACCATCATCAGAGAATACTACAAACAACTCTATGCACATAAACTAGTAAATCAGGAAGAAATGGATAAATTCCTGACGCCTGTGTCCTCCCAAGCCTAAACCAGGAGGAAGCCAAAACTATGAATAGACCAATAACAAGGTCTGAAGTTGAGGCAGCAATTAAGAGCCTACCACACAAAAAAGCCCAGGTCCAGATGGGTTCACAGCTGAATTCTACCAGACACACAAAGAGGATCTGGTACCATTCCTTCTGAAACTATTCCAAATAATCCAAAAAGAGGGAACCCTTCCCAAATCATTTTATGAGACCAACATCATCCTGATACCAAAACCTGGCAGAGACTCAACAAGAAAAGAAAACTTCAGGCCAATATCCATGATGAACATAGATGCAAAAATCTTCAATAAAATACTGGCAAACCGATTGCAACAGCACATTAAAAACTTATCCATCATGATCAAGTAGGATTCATCCTGGGATGCAAGGCTGGTTCAACATACGCAAGTCTATAAATGTAATTCACCACATAAACAGAAGCAAAACAAAACCACATGATTATCTCAATTGATGCAGAGAAGGCATTTGACAAAATTCAACAGCCCTTTATGCTAAAACCCTCAATAAACTTGGTATTGATGGAACATATCTCAAAGTAATAAAAGCTATTTATGACAAACCAACAGCCAATATCATACTTAATGGGCAAAACTGGAAGCATTCCCTTTGAAATCGGGCACTAGACAAGGATGCCTCTCTCACCACTCCTATTCAACATAGTACTGGAAGTTCTAGCCAGAGCAATCAGGCAAGAAAAAGAAATAAAGGGTATTCAAATAGGAAAGGTGGAAGCCAAATTGTCTCTATTTGCAGACGACATGATAGTATACCTAGAAGACCCCATCACCTCAGCCCAAAAGCTCCTGCAACTGATAAGCAACTTCAGCAAAGTCTCAGGATATAAAATCAATGTTCAAAAATCACAAGCATTCCTATACACCAATAACAGACTTAAAGAGAACCAAATCAAGAACGAACTGCCATTCACAATTGCTACAAAGAAAATAAAATACCTAGGAATACAACTCACTAGGAATGTAAGGGACCCTTTAAGGAAAACTACAAACAACTGCTCAACGAAATAAGAGAGGACACAAACAGATGGAGAAACATTCCATGTTCGTGGTTAGGAAGAATCAATATCGTGAAAATGGCTATACTGCCCAAAGTAATTTACACAATCAATGCTATCCCCATCAAACTACCATTGAATTTCTTCACAGAACTGGAAAACCACCATGAATTTCATATGGAACCAAAAAGAGCCCACATAGCCAAGTCAATCCTCAGCAAATGCAAAACAACTGAAATCATAACAAACAGTCTCTCAGACCATAGTGCAATCAAGTTGGAACTCAGAATTCAGAAAATAACTCAGAACCACACAGCTTCATGGAAACTGAACAACTGGCTCTTGAATGTTGATTGGATAAACAATGAAATGAAGGCAGAAATAAAGAAGTTCTTTGAAACCAATGAGAATGAAGACACAACGTACCAGAATCTCTGGGACACATTTAAAGCAGTCTGTAGAGGAAAATATATAGCAATAAGTGCCCACATGAGAAAAGTGGAGAGATCCAAAATTGACACCCTATCATCAAAATTGAAAGAGCTAGAGGAGCAAGATCAAAAAAGCTCAAAACCTAGCCGAAGACAAGAAATAACTAAGATCAGAGCAGAACTGAAGGAGATAGAGACAAGAAAAACCCTTCAAAAATCAATAAATCTAAGAGCTGGTTTTCGAAAAGATCAACAAAATAGACAGACCACTAGCCAGACTGATAAAAAGAAAGAGAACAACCAAATAGATGCAATAAAAAAGCGATAAATGGAAATCACCACAGATTCCACAGAAATTCAAACCATCATCAGAGAATACTACAAACAACTCTATGCACATAAACTAGTAAATCAGGAAGAAATGGATAAATTCCTGGACGCCTGTGTCCTCCCAAGCCTAAACCAGGAGGAAGCCAAACTATGAATAGACCAATAACAAGGTCTGAAGTTGAGGCAGCAATTAAACCTACCACACAAAAAGCCCAGGTCCAGATGGGTTCACAGCCAAATTCTACCAGACACACAAGAGGATCTGGTACCATTCCTTCTGAAACTATTCCAAATAATCCAAAAGAGGAACCCTTCCCAAATCATTTTATGAGACCAACATCATCCTGATACCAAAACCTGGCAGAGACTCAACAAGAGAAAACTTCAGGCCAATATCCATGATGAACATAGATGCAAAAATCTTCAATAAAATACTGGCAAACCGATTGCAACAGCACATTAAAAACTTATCCATCATGATCAAGTAGGATTCATCCGGGGATGCAAGGCTGGTTCAACATATGCAAGTCTATAAATGTAATTCACCACATAAACAGAAGCAAAACAAAACCACATGATTATCTCAATTGATGCAGAGAAGGCATTTGACAAAATTCAACAGCCCTTTATGCTAAAACCCTCAATAAACTTGGTATTGATGGAACATATCTCAAAGTAATAAAAGCTATTTACGACAAACCAACAGCCAATATCATACTTAATGGGCAAAACTGGAAGCATTCCTTTGAAATCCGGCACTAGACAAGGATGCCCTCTCTCACCACTTCTATTCAACATAGTACTGGAAGTTCTAGCCAGAGCAATCAGGCAAGAAAAAGAAATAAAGGGTATTCAAATAGGAAAGGTGGAAGCCAAATTGTCTCTATTTGCAGACGACATGATAGTATACCTAGAAGACCCCATCACCTCAGCCCAAAAGCTCCTGCAACTGATAAGCAACTTCAGCAAAGTCTCAGGATATAAAATCAATGTTCAAAAATCACAAGCATTCCTATACACCAATAACAGACTTAAAGAGAACCAAATCAAGAACGAACTGCCATTCACAATTGCTACAAAGAAAATAAAATACCTAGGAATACAACTCACAAGGAATGTAAGGGACCTCTTTAAGGAAAACTACAAACAACTGCTCAACGAAATAAGAGGACACAAACAGATGGAGAAACATTCCATGTTCGTGGTTAGGAAGAATCAATATCGTGAAAATGGCTATACTGCCCAAAGTAATTTACACAATCAATGCTATCCCCATCAAACTACCATTGAATTTCTTCACAGAACTGGAAAAAACCACCATGAATTTCATATGGAACCAAAGAGCCCGCATAGCCAAGTCAATTCTAAGCAAAAGAACACAGCGGAGGCATCACTACCAGACTTCAAACTATACTACAAGGCTACAGTAATCAAAACAGCATGGTACTGGTACCAAAACAGAGATATAGACCAATGGAACAGAACAGAAGCATCGGAGGCAACACAACATATCTACAACCATATTATCTTTGATAAACCAGACAAAAACAAGCAATGGGGAAAGGATTCTATTTAATAAATGGTGTTGGGAAAACTGGCTAGCCATGTGCAGAAAGCAGAAACTGGACCCCTTCCTGACACCTTACACTAAAATTAACTCCAGATGGATTAAAGACTTAACATAAGACCTGACACCATAAAAACCCTAGAAGAAAATCTAGGCAAAACCATTCAGGACATAGGAGTAGGCAAGGACTTCATGAACAAAACACCAAAAGCATTGGCAACAAAAGCCAAAATAGACAAATGGGACCTAATCAAACTCCACAGCTTCTGCACGGCAAAAGAAACAGTCACTAGAGTGAATCGGCAACCATCAGAATGGGAAAAATCTTTGCAGTTTACACATCTGACAAAGGGCTGATATCCAGAATTTACAAAGAACTCAAACAGATTTACAGGAAAAATAAACAAGCCCATTCAAAATGGGCAAAGGATATGAACAGACACTTTACAAAAGAAGACATACATGAGGCCAACAAACATATGAAAAAGTGCTCATCATCACTGGTCATTAGAGAGATGCAAATCAAAACCACATTGAGATACCATCTCACGCCAGTTAGAATGGCGATCATTAAAAATCTGGAGACAGCAGATGCTGGAGAGGATGTGGAGAAATAGGAACACTCTTACACTGTTGGTGGGAGTGTAAATTAGTTCAACCATTGTGGAAGACAGTGTGATTCCTCAGGGACCTAGAAATAGAAATTCCATTTGACCCAGCAATCCCATTACTGGGTATATATCCAAAGGACTATAAATCGTTCTACTATAAGGACACATGCACACGAATGTTCATTGCAGCACTGTTTACAATAGCAAAGACCTGAACCAACCCAAATGCCCATCGATGATAGACTGGACTGGGAAAATGTGGCACATATACACCATGGAATATTATGCAGCAATCAAAATGATGAGTTTGTGTCCTTTGTAAGGACATGGATGAATCTGGAGAACATCATTCTCAGCAAACTGACACAAGAACAGAAAAGAAATACCACATATACTCACTCATAGGTGGGTGAGAAAATGAGAACACATGGACACAGAGAGGGTCTACTATACACTGGGGACTGTTGGGGAATGGGGAGGGACAGCGGGGGGCTGGGGGGGATAGCCTGGGGATGAATGCCAAGTGTGGGTGAAGGGAGGAAGGCAGCAAAACACACTGCCATGTGTGTACCTATGCAACTATCTTGCACGTTCTGCACATGTACCCCAAACCTATAATGCAATAAAAATAAAAATAAAAAAAAAAAAGAAAGAAGTCCCACTCTGTCTCCCAGGCTAGTGTGCAGTGATGTGATCTCAGCTCACCGCAATCTCCACCTCCTGGGTTCAAGTGATTCTCCTGCCTCAGCCTCCTGAGTAGCTAGGATTATGGGCACGCACCACCACGCCCAGCTAGTTTTTGTATTTTTATTAGAGACAGGGTTTTGCCATGTTGGCCAGGGTGGTCTTGAACCTGACCTCAGGTGATCTGCCTGCCTCAGCCTCCCAAAGTGCTGGGATTACAGGCGGGAGGCACTGCATCCAGCCCAAGCCACCAAATTAAGACAGTTCTTTTTGCTTTGTTTTTCTGAGAGAAGGTCATACACTGTGACCCAGGCTGGAATGCAGTGGCACAGTCTCAGTTCACTGCAACCTCCTCCTCCTGGGCTCAAGTGATCCCCCTGGGTTAGCCTATCATGTAGAAGGCACCACAGATGTGGGTCATGACACTTGGCTAATTGTTTGATTTTTTTTTTTTGTAGAGATGAGGGTCTTGCTATGTTGCCCAGGCTGGTCTCAATCTCCTGGCCTCCAACAGTCCTCCTGTCTTGGCCTCCCAAAGTGCTGGGATTACAGGTGTGAGCCAATGTGCCCAGCATAAACCAGCAAATTATAAAGGAGATTAGTAGTGCTTTGAGGCTGCTCTGCCTATGGAGTGGCCATTATTATTATTTTCATTTGTTGAGATGGAGTCTTGCTCTGTTGCCCAGGCTGGAGTGCAGTGGTGCAATCTCGGCTCACTGCAACTTCCACCTCCCAGGTTCAAGCAATTCTCTCGCTTGAGCCTCCTGAGTAGCTAGGATTATGGGCACGCACCACCACGCCCAGCTAATTTTGTATTTTTATTAGAGACAGGGTTTCACCATGTTGGCCAGGGTGGTCTTGAACCTGACCTCAGGTGATCTGCCTGCCTCAGCCTCCCAAAGTGCTGGGATTACAGGCGGGAGGCACTGCATCCAGCCCAAGCCACCAAATTAAGACAGTTCTTTTTGCTTTGTTTTTCTGAGAGAAGGTCATACACTGTGACCCAGGCTGGAATGCAGTGGCACAGTCTCAGTTCACTGCAACCTCCTCCTCCTGGGCTCAAGTGATCCCCCTGGGTTAGCCTATCATGTAGAAGGCACCACAGATGTGGGTCATGACACTTGGCTAATTGTTTGATTTTTTTTTTTTGTAGAGATGAGGGTCTTGCTATGTTGCCCAGGCTGGTCTCAATCTCCTGGCCTCCAACAGTCCTCCTGTCTTGGCCTCCCAAAGTGCTGGGATTACAGGTGTGAGCCAATGTGCCCAGCATAAACCAGCAAATTATAAAGGAGATTAGTAGTGCTTTGAGGCTGCTCTGCCTATGGAGTGGCCATTATTATTATTTTCATTTGTTGAGATGGAGTCTTGCTCTGTTGCCCAGGCTGGAGTGCAGTGTTGCAATCTCGGCTCACTGCAACTTCCACCTCCCAGGTTCAAGCAATTCTCTCGCTTGAGCCTCCTGAGTAGCTGGGACTACAGGCATGTGCCTCCACAACTGGCTAATTTTGTGTGATTTTAGAAGAGACAGGGTTTCACCATGTTGCCCATCTGGTCTCGAACGCCTCAGCTCAGGCAGTCCTCCCGCTTTGGCTTCCCAAAATGCTAGGATTGTAAGCATGAGCTACCATGCCTGGCTGTAGCCATTCTTTTACTTTCCTCCTCCTCCTCCTCCTCCTCCTCCTCCTCCTCCTTTCTTCTTCTTCTTCTTCTTTTTTTTGAGACAAAGTCTTGCTTTGTCACCCAGGCTGGAGTGCCGTCACATGATCTCAGCTTGCAGCAAACTCTGCCTCCCAGGTTCAAGAAATTATCCTGTCTCAGCCTCCCAAGTGCTTGTAGCCCCCACCACCATGCCCAGCTAATTTTTGTACGTTTTTAGTAGAGACCAGCATGTTGGTAATTCTGGTCTGGAACTCCTGACCTCAAATGATCCACCCGCCTTGGCCTCCCAAAATACTGGGTTTACAGGCATGAGCCACTGCGCCTAGCCTCATTCAGTTTTAAATGGACTAGTCAAAGAAGGCCTCTCTAGAGAAAAATATGGACAAACAAGAAAAAAAGTTGTGTAGGAAGGAGTTCAAAATGGGGATAGTTTTTGGGGGTGTGACATGACTGGATGATGTTTCTGTATCTATCTCCTCCTTGACATTAATTCAATACAGAAATATGAAGATATACATTTGTAAGCTGACCTGGGAGCAAAGGCAAGGTCAAGAGAGGCAGACTAGATCCCACCCCCACACTTGGGGCTCAGTTTAGGATGGCTTTAAGGGGGTGCTGGGGCGGGACCTGCTGGGACTCTCAGGAGTTGCTATTTTGAATCTCTGCTGCCCTCAAGTGGTGATGCTTGGAATGCTGTATCAAGGCAGCCCTGGCTGCCTTGGCAAAGACAGAAAACTCCCTGGGCCACACAGGAAGTTTAGCACAGAGGGAACATTGGTAATCTTGAGTTCATTTGCTCAGCAACAAATATTTGTTGAGTACCTACTGTATGCCAGAAGGTGTTATAAGCACTAGGGGCACATCCCTGAACAAAACACAAATTTCAGCCAGGTGCCGTGGCTCATCTCTGTAATCCCAGTGCTTTGGGAGGCCAAGGCAGAAGGATTACTTGAGGCCAGGAGTTTGAGACCAGCCTGGGCAACATGGTGAAACCCTGTTTTTATTAAAAATACAAAAAAAAATAGCCTGGCATGGTGGTGTGTGCCTGTGGTCCTAGCTACTCAGGAGGCCGAGGTGGGAAGATCACTTGAGCCCAGGGGGCAGAGGTTCCAGTGAACTGAGATTGCACCTCTGCACTCTAGCTTGCATGACAAAGCAAGACCCTGTCTAAAAAATGAAAAAAGAAGAAGAAAAAGGATAAGCCAATTATAAAAACTGACAGGTCTTTTTTCAAATATATCATCACCAAGGTCTAATTGGGCAACTTAAATTGAAAATGAGTTTGTGCTTTCACCAGTAGTTCTATATGAGCAAGATTTTATAGTAGAAAAAGTTTTTAAATGCTGTAAAATTGATACATAGCAGCAGCGTTTAAGTCTTTGTTTGTTTATAGGTTGAATATACTCCAGATTGGCTATTTCTGCTGAGAAATATAATATGAATCAGTCCAAATCAGGGACAGCAGTTTGCTCAAATGTTAGTTCAAGATGAAGAGCCTCTTGCTGACATCACACAGGTAATGACATTAAAATATATTTTGTAGACGCTAATTGAAACGGAGAGTGGGGGCCAGCAGTGGTGATTCATGGTGGGGATTACAGGTGATTCATGCCTGTAATACCAGTACTTTGGGATGATTGCTTGAGGCCAAGAGTTCAAGACCAGTCTGGACAACATTGTGAGACCCTGTCTCTATAAAAAATTTAAAAGTCAGCTGGGTGTGGTGACACATGCCTGTGGTCACAACTACTCCGATGGCTGAAGTGGATGGATGGATTGAGCCTGGGAGGTCAAGGCTGCAGTGAGCTGTGGTCGTGCCATTGCACTCCAACCTGGGCAACAGAGTGACACTCTCTCCAAATGAAAAAAAAAAAAGAAAACTTAACACTTAGTAAAAATTACAGCTTTGTCATTCTATATGGATAAACTTCAAATGTCTTGCAAATAAAAAAGCAAGTTACAAAAGAATGGACAGTCTGAAACCATCTGCATACAATTTTACAACATGCAAAACTACTTATATAGAGATGCATATGTATTAAAAATGTGAAAAATACATGGAGGTGATAAAACAGGATAGTGGTTGCTTCCTGGGTGTGGAGGGAGGGAAGATATGCATATTGGAAGTGTGAGTCAGAGTTCTTCATATTGTTTATGCTATTGTTTTCCAAAAGTCCATAAAAATAAATGTCTATCCATTTGATTTTATTCTGCTATTATGTAATATCTTGAAATATTTTGTAGTTGTTTTTATCAGAACTCAAAGTAACTATGTTCTGTAGAAGACAAAATTTGTTCTTAAAGTGTTTATATTGTCCAAATAAAATTCTCAGGTAAAGAAAGAGTTTGTGCCTAATTTTTGTCTACATACTGTCCATAGTATCTTAAAACAATTTCTTTTATCTTTTTTTGTAGATTGTAGATGTCTTTATGAAATACAATCTAATTCGGCAATGTTCTGCATTATTGATGTGCTGAAGAAAATTTGCCCTTCTGAAGGTCCCTTACAGATGCGATTACTTGAGATGAACCTTATGCATGCACCTCAAGTATGTGTTCTAATGCTTTTTAGGCATGTTTCCAACATTGCTTTAATAATCGTGCAGAGCATCTCAGATTATTATTCAGAGCTACTGAGATGCCTACTCCTTATATAAGAACATTTAGCTATTATATATTCTTTTGTCCTTTCTTTTACCAGTTCACTATTAAACATTAATATGTAATATGAATATTGAATTACTCACATAAATGGGATGAACAATCAACCTACCTTGTTTGTGGTTTTACAGGTTGCAGATGCTATTCTAGGCAATCAGATGTTCATGCATTATGACCGGGCTCATATTGCTCAGCTGTGTGAAAAGGCTGGCCTACTGCATCCTGCATTAGAACCCTTCACTGATTTATATGATATAAAATGTGCAGTGGTTCACACCCATCTTCTTAACCCTGAGGTATTTTAGTTTCTTACCTAATAGATGGTGTTAGTTGTGATTAATACGTAAACTGAAAATGTGTTTGTGGTACTGAATATTGATAATTTCATACCTCCATAAGTTTCAGCATTGTTTCATTCATTCATTCATTTTGTCTTGTAGTGGTTAGTGAATTACTTTGGGTCCTTATCAGTAGAAGACTCCCTAGAATGTCTCAGAGCCATGCTGTCTGCCAATATTTATCAGAATCTGAAGATCTGTGTTCAGGTGATTTCTAAATATCATGAACAACTGTTAACTCAGTCTCTGATTGAACTTTTTGAATCTTTTAAGAGTTTTGAAGGTAATAAGGAGTTTTTGAGTTTATAAAGAGTATTTAAGATAGCCAAGAAGTGGTATGCTTATAATCAGTCTATTGGAATTTTTTTCTTTCTAAAAATTTGGTTCTATGGGACATTTTAATTTTTTAAGTTTTATTATTCAATAAATGCTGTTGGCCAGGCATGGTGGCTCACACCTGTAATCCCAGCACTTTGGGAGACTGAGGTGGATCACATTCTAGATCACCATCCTACAACAGGTGAAATCCTGTCTCTACTAAAAAATACTTAATAGGCACTTGTGGCCTATAATACCATCTACTAGGCTGAGGCAGAAGAATTGCTTGAACCCATGTCCTGGCAGCTGAATGTTCATGCATTCTAGCCTAGTGACAGAATGAGTCTCAAAATAAAAATATATAATAATATTGTCAAGGCCATTATATTGAATTCTAAGGATAACAGTGAACAATACTTTTTGGATATTTTATAGATGAATTAAATAGAACATAGAGAATATGTAGTGATGTTTAAATGGTATAAAATGAAAACACAGGTTGAGTGTTCCTAATCTGAAAATCAAAATGTGTCAAAGTTCAAAACTGAGTTCAAAGGAACCTCATGGACATATTGAAAATGGCTATAGTAGGATGTTGATCAGGTACATTTGAATATTTCAAAACATCTGACATGTCTGGCACCCAGCCTTTAAAGGATACTCAATCTGTACTAATGATCAGGTATAATAACATTATGCTTCTATGTCTGACTCTTATAATGGCTGGTGATTCAAAGGACATTTTGTGGTTTGTCACTGTTTAGCAGGATTCTCAACCTTAGAACTACAATAGACATTTATGGCTAAACAATCATCGTGGAAGGTATTCCCATATATAGAATATTTACACATTCCTGGTTTCGCCACGATCCCATCAATTTTATGACCAAAACTTCAGACATTGTCAATGTCACCTGTGAGGAAAATAACCAGGAGAACCACTGCTGTCAGTACTAACAAAATCACTGTTGGGTGTATAGCACTGGTCATTTTCTCCTCCTTTTAGTAGATACTCTGAGAATAGGAGATTCTCTCTAGGAATTTTCCAAGTTTCAAAAATGTTAACTATGCTAAAATTTAGAGCAGACAGTAAAGCCACATGTAGTATGCCATTGAAAGTTATTAAAATAGAAAATTTAATAATCTGTCAATTACATTTCAAGTGTAAAGCCACATTTAGTGGTTTTACATTGGAGGCAAAGATAAGATTTTCATCATTGCAGGATGTTGATCAGGTAAACATAATGTGAATATTCTAAAGTTCAAAATCTGAAACATGTCTGGTCCCAGGCATTTAAATAAGGGATACTCAATCTGTACTAATGATCAGGTATAATAACATTTTATGCTTCTATGTCTGACTCTTATAATGGCAGGTGATTCTAGCCAAGGACATTTTGTGGTTTGTCACTGTTTAGCAGGATTTCTCAACCTTAGAACTAAATAGACATTTATGGCTAAACAATCATCGTAGGAAGGTATTCCCATATATGTAGAATATTTAGCCACATTCCTGGTTTCTGCCCACTAGATGCCCATCAACCCCAGTTGTGACAACCAAAAATGTCTTCAGACATTGTCAAATGTCACCTGTGAGGAAAATCACCTCAGTTGAGAACCACTGCTGTACAGGGTACTAACAAAATCACTGTTGGGTGACTAAGCTCTGGTCCCTAATTAACTTTCTCTCCTCCTTTTAGTAGTAGTGCTCTATTGAGAAGGGGTAGGAGATTCTACTAACTAGTTTTTAAATTTTCCAAGTTTCAAAAATGTTAACTATGCACTAAATTTACACTGTTTAGGACAGTAGACACAAGCCACATGTAGTACCTATTGCCATTGAAAGTTATTAAAATAGAAAATTCAATGTGTAATTACTCTGTCAATCTAGCCACATTTCAAGTGCTTAATAGCCACATGTGGTTAGTGGTTTTACATTGGAGGGCAAAGATAAGATTTTCATCATTGCAGAAAGTTCTTCTGAACAATACTACACTAAATTCTTCCCAAATTATTTTGTATGTTCCCTATCAACTACATATTGAAAAACACTAGGTATTGGGGTTTTCATTTAAAATTTTCCATATAAGGGCCCAGTGGTTTATGCCTTTGAATGCCAGTGCTTTGGGAGGCAGAGGCAGGAGGATTGCCTGAGGCCACAAACTCAAGACATAGCAAGACCCCATCTTTTTTTTTTTTTTAAATTTTTATTGCATTATAGGTTTTGGGGTACATGTGCAGAACGTGCAAGACAGTTGCATAGGTACACACATGGCAGTGTGTTTTGCTGCCTTCCTCCCCTTCACCCACACTTGGCATTCATCCCCAGGCTATCCCTCCCCAGCCCCCCCCACTGTCCCTTCCCCATTCCCCCCAATAGAACCCAGTGTGTAGTAGACACCCTCTCTGTGTCCATGTGTTCTCATTTTTCTCACCCACCTATGAGTGAGAATATGCAGTATTTCTTTTCTGTTCTTGTGTCAGTTTGCTGAGAATGATGTTCTCCAGATTCATCCATGTCCTTACAAAGGACACAAACTCATCATTTTTGATTGCTGCATAATATTCCATGGTGTATATGTGCCACATTTTCCCAGTCCAGTCTATCATCGTTGGGCATTTGGGTTGGTTCCAGTTCTTTGCTATTGTAAACAGTGCTGCAATGAACATTCGTGTGCATGTGTCCTTATAGTAGAACGATTTATAGTCCTTGATATATACCCAGTAATGGGATTGCTGGGTCAAATGGAATTTCTATTTCTAGGTCCCTGAGGAATCGCCACACTGTCTTCCACAATGGTTGAACTAATTTACACTCCCACCAACAGTGTAAGAGTGTTCCTATTTCTCCACATCCTCTCCAGCATCTGCTGTCTCCAGATTTTTAATGATCGCCATTCTAACTGGCGTGAGATGGTATCTCAATGTGGTTTTGATTTGCATCTCTCTAATGACCAGTGATGATGAGCATTTTTCATATGTTTGTTGGCCTCATGTATGTCTTCTTTTGTAAAGTGTCTGTTCATATCCTTTGCCCATTTTTGAATGGGCTTGTTTGTTTTTCCCTGTCAATCTCTTTGTGTTATTTGTAAATTCTGAATAACAGCCCTTTGTCAGATGTGTAAACTGCAAAGATTTTTTTCCCATTCAGATGGTTGCTGATTCACTTTAGTGACTGTTTTTTTTGTACCATGCAGAAGCTGTGGAGTTTGATTAGGTCCCATTTGTCTATTTTGGCTTTTGTTGCCAATGCTTTTGGTGTTTTGTCATGAAGTCCTTGCCTACTCCTATGTCCTGAATGGTTTTGCCTAGATTTTCTTCTAGGGTTTTTATGGTGTCAGGTCTTACGTTTAAGTCTTTAATCCATCTGGAGTTAATTTTAGTGTAAGGTGTCAGGAAGGGGTCCAGTTTCTGCTTTCTGCACATGGCTAGCCAGTTTTCCCAACACCATTTATTAAATAGGGAATCCTTTCCCCATTGCTTGTTTTTGTCTGGTTTATCAAAGATAATATGGTTGTAGATATGTTGTGTTGCCTCCGATGCTTCTGTTCTGTTCCATTGGTCTATATCTCTGTTTTGGTACCAGTACCATGCTGTTTTGATTACTGTAGCCTTGTAGTATAGTTTGAAGTCTGGTAGTGTGATGCCTCCCGCTGTGTTCTTTTTGCTTAGAATTGACTTGGCTATGCGGGCTCTTTTTGGTTCCATATGAAATTCATGGTGGTTTTTTCCAGTTCTGTGAAGAAATTCAATGGTAGTTTGATGGGGATAGCATTGATTGTGTAAATTACTTTGGGCAGTATAGCCATTTTCACGATATTGATTCTTCCTAACCATGAACATGGAATGTTTCTCCATCTGTTTGTGTCCTCTTATTTCGTTGAGCAGTGGTTTGTAGTTTTCCTTAAAGAGGTCCCTTACATTCCTTGTGAGTTGTATTCCTAGGTATTTTATTTTCTTTGTAGCAATTGTGAATGGCAGTTCGTTCTTGATTTGGTTCTCTTTAAGTCTGTTATTGGTGTATAGGAATGCTTGTGATTTTTGCACATTGATTTTATATCCTGAGACTTTGCTGAAGTTGCTTATCAGTTTCAGGAGCTTTTGGGCTGAGGTGATGGGGTCTTCTAGGTATACTATCATGTCGTCTGCAAATAGAGACAATTTGGCTTCCACCTTTCCTATTTGAATACCCTTTATTTCTTTTTCTTGCCTGATTGCTCTGGCTAGAACTTCCAGTACTATGTTGAATAGGAGTGGTGAGAGAGGGCATCCTTGTCTAGTGCCGGATTTCAAAGGAATGCTTCCAGTTTTGCCCATTAAGTATGATATTGGCTGTTGGTTTGTCATAAATAGCTTTTATTACTTTGAGATATGTTCCATCAATACCAAGTTTATTGAGGGTTTTAGCATAAAGGGCTGTTGAATTTTGTCAAATGCCTTCTCTGCATCAATTGAGATAATCATGTGGTTTTTGTTTTTGCTTCTGTTTATGTGGTGAATTACATTTATAGACTTGCGTATGTTGAACCAGCCTTGCATCCCCGGATGAATCCTACTTGATCATGATGGATAAGTTTTTAATGTGCTGTTGCAATCGGTTTGCCAGTATTTTATTGAAGATTTTTGCATCTATGTTCATCATGGATATTGGCCTGAAGTTTTCTTTTCTTGTTGAGTCTCTGCCAGGTTTTGGTATCAGGATGATGTTGGTCTCATAAAATGATTTGGGAAGGGTTCCTCTTTTGGATTATTTGGAATAGTTTCAGAAGGAATGGTACCAGATCCTCTTTGTGTGTCTGGTAGAATTCAGCTGTGAACCCATCTGGACCTGGGCTTTTTTGTGTGGTAGGCTCTAATTGCTGCCTCAACTTCAGACCTTGTTATTGGTCTATTCATAGTTTGGCTTCCTCCTGGTTTAGGCTTGGGAGGACACAGGCGTCCAGGAATTTATCCATTTCTTCCTGGTTTACTAGTTTATGTGCATAGAGTTGTTTGTAGTATTCTCTGATGATGGTTTGAATTTCTGTGGAATCTGTGGTGATTTCCATTATCGTTTTTATTGCATCTATTTGGTTGTTCTCTTTTCTTTTTATCAGTCTGGCTAGTGGTCTGTCTATTTTGTTGATCTTTTCAAAACCAGCTCTTAGATTTATTGATTTTTGAAGGGTTTTTCTTGTCTCTATCTCCTTCAGTTCTGCTCTGATCTTAGTTATTTCTTGTCTTCGGCTAGGTTTTGAGCTTTTTGATCTTGCTCCTCTAGCTCTTTCAATTTTGATGATAGGGTGTCAATTTTGGATCTCTCCACTCTTCTCATGTGGGCACTTATTGCTATATATTTTCCTCTACAGACTGCTTTAAATGTGTCCCAGAGATTCTGGTACATTGTGTCTTCATTCTCGTTGGTTTCAAAGAACTTCTTTATTTCTGCCTTCATTTCATTGTTTATCCAATCAACATTCAAGAGCCAGTTGTTCAGTTTCCATGAAGCTGTGCGGTTCTGAGTTATTTTCTGAATTCTGAGTTCCAACTTGATTGCACTATGGTCTGAGAGACTGTTTGTTATGATTTCAGTTGTTTTGCATTTGCTGAGGAGTGCTTTACTTCCAATTATGTGGTCAATTTTGGAGTAGGTGTGATGTGGTGCTGAGAAGAATGTATATTCTGTGGATTTGGGGTGGAGAGTTCTGTAAATGTCTATCAGGTTTGCTTGTTCCAGGTCTGAGTTCAAGTCCTGGATATCCTTGTTAATTTTCTGTCTGGTTGATCTGTCTGATATTGACAGTGGAGTGTTAAAGTCTCCCACTATTATTGTGTGGGAGTCTAAGTCTCTTTGTAAGTCATTAAGAACTTGCCTTATATATCTGGGTGCTCCTGCATTGGGTCCATATATATTTAGAATCATTAGCTCTTCTTGTTGTATCGATCCTTTTACCATTATGTAATGACCTTCTTTGTCCCTTTTGATCTTTGTTGCTTTAAAGTCTATTTTATCAGAGATGAGAATTGCAACTCCTGCTTTTTTTGCTCTCCATTTGCTTGGTAAATCTTCCTCCATCCCTTTATTTTGAGCCTTTGTGTATCCTTGCATGTGAGGTGGGTTTCCTGGATACAGCACACTGATGGGTTTTGGTTTTTATCCAATTTGCCAGTCTGTGTCTTTTGATTGGTGCATTTAGCCCATTTACATTTAGGGTTAATATTGTTATGTGTGAATTTGATACTGCCATTTTGATGCTAGCTGGCTGTTTTGCCCATTGGTTCATGTAGATTCTTCATTTTGTTGATGGTCTTTAGCATTTGGTATGCTTTTAGGATGGCTGGTACTGGTTGTTTCTTTCTATGTGTAGTGCCTCTTTCAGGAGCTCTTGTAAAGCAGGCCTAGTGGTGACAAAATCTCTGAGTACTTGCTTGTTCATGAAGGATTTTATTTTTCCTTCACTTATGAAGCTCAGTTTGGCTGGATATGAAATTCTGGGTTGAAAGTTCTTTTCTTTAAGGATGTTGAATATTGGCCCCACTCTCTTCTGGCTTGTAGAGTCTCTGCCGAGAGATCTGCTGTGAGTCTGATGGGCTTCCTTTGTGGGTGACCTGACCTTTCTCTGGCTGCCCTTAGTATTTTCTCCTTCATTTCAACCCTGGTGAATCTGACGATTATGTGCCTTGGGGTTGCTCTTCTTGGAGTATCTTTGTGGTGTTCTCTGTATTTCCTGGAGTTGAGTATTGACCTGTCTTGCTAGGTTGGGGAAATTTTCCTGGATAATATCCTGAAGAGTGTTTTCCAGCTTGGATTCATTCTCTTCATCACATTCTGGTACACCTATCAAACGTAGGTTGGGTCTCTTCACATAGTCCCACATTTCTTGGAGATTTTGTTCATTCCTTTTTGTGCTTTTTTCTTTAATCTTGGTTTCTCATTTTATTTCATTGAGTTGATCTTCAACTTCTGATATTCTTTCTTCTGCTTGGTCAATTCGGCTGTTGAAACTTGTGCATGCTTCACGAAGTTCTCGTGTTGTGTTTTTCAGCTCCTTCAATTCATTCATATTCCTCTCTAAGTTGTCCATTCTTGTTATCAATTCCTCAAATCTTTTTTCAAATCTTTTTCAAGGTTCTTAGTTTCTTTGCACTGATTTAGAACATGTTCTTTTAGCTCACTGAAGTTTCTCATTATCCACTTTCTGAAGTCTGATTCCGTCATTTTGTCACACTCATTCTCTGTCCAGCTTGGTTCCCTTGTTGGTGAGGAGTTTTGGTCCTTTGTAGGAGGTGAGGTGTTTTGGTTTTGCGTGTTTTCCTCCTTTTTGCGCTGGTTTCTTCCCATCTTTATGGATTTATCTGCCTGTCATCTTAGTAGTTGCTGATTTTTCAATTGGGTCTCTGTGTGGACGCTGAGATTGTTGATGATGAAGTATTTCTGTTACTTAGTTTTCCTTCTAATGGTCTAGCCCCTCTGCTGTATGAGTGCTGAGGTCCACTCCAGGCCCTGCTTGTCTGGGGTATACCTGTAGCAGCTGTGGAACAGTGAGGGATGATACCAGTTTCTTCTTCTGCTGTCTTTGTTCCAGAATGATGCCCGCCAAATGTCAGTCTGATTAGTCCTTTTTGGGGTGACTCTTTGGATATACAGGGGTCAGGGAGCTGCTTGAGGAGATGGTCTGTGCTTTATAGGAGCTCCAGTGCTGAGCTGTGAGCTCTGTTGTTCATTCAGGGTTGTTGGGAGGTTGTTTATGTCTGCTGCAACAGAACTCATAAAACCCCCCCTTTTTGTTCCTCTTAGATGCTCTGTCTCAGGGAGTTGGGGCTTTCTTTATGAGTAGTTTTGCACTGTCTTGCCGCACTGGGAGGCCGTCTATTCACTATTTGCCTGCCAGGGCTCTGCCCTGCTAGCGTGGGTCCGCCCTGTTGCTGCTGGGCTCCGTTCTGCTGTGGAGCGCTCCCCCCTGGCGGAGTCTCTCTGTTATGGCAGGTTGCCTCGGTAACGGCAGGCTGTGTCAGCCCTGGGCGGTACTTCAGCAGGGGCGGATTGTGTCAGTAGTGGCAGACGTCCCTCCCTCACCGGGCTGCACTGTCCTAGATGCCGGCAGCAAAACTCTCAGCCCCAGCACCTCCAATCACTGCCCTGCTTGTCCCCATTAGGGTGGGACCTGCCAAGCCCAATCACCCAGCTCCCTGCCTCAGAGTCCGTCCTCTCTCTCTCTCTCTTCCTCTCCCCAAGCTGAAAGGTCGACTCTCTCACTGGTGCCCCAGTAGCCTGCTGATAGGGCACTGGGATCCATGCAATCTTCCGTGCCGCTGCCCACTGCACCAGCTCAGATCACACTTCCCAGGAAACTCCTGGTCTGGCTCATTGTCCAAGTCTCGTTCAATCAGATGGACGTGCCAATCTGCCCTTCCAAATCTCAGATTGCCGGTTTAACAGGGCACCCAGACCAGTGAGTTCCTTGCCGGGTCCTACTGTGGTGCTGGCCAAAGTGGTTGCGTGAGCAGGCTCTGCTAGCTGGCTGTACTAGCGTCCGGTGTCTCTCCCACACCTGGGACTTTCAATGCTCTGTGGGCAAAAAAGGTCCATCCGAGAATGTTGCTAGGACTCACCCTCTGCACCTTCACTGAGAGGTGCAGTCCTGAGTTGCTTCTATGATGCTATCTTGCGAGTCCCCCTGCAAGACCCCATCTTTACCAAAATTTCTTAAAAATTAGCCTTGCATCATGGCTTGCCCCTGCCGAGCTACTTGGGAGGTTGAGGTGGGAGGACTGCTTGAGCCCAGGGCTTCATGGCTGCAGTGAACTATGATCATGCCACTGTACCGGAGCCTGGGTAACAGAGACTTGTCTCAAGAAAAAGGAAAAGAAGGAAACACTGGCTTGAATTGTCCATTCTTTAGGATTAAAGTGCAAATCCATTTTACTGATCTGATCAATGGAATAATTAGTATTTTTATTGAAATTTTTAAGCAACCAGTTTATATTTGGGAGTATTGAATAGAACAGTTTTTTAATTGCATAAATATTTTTCATTCTCAAAAGTATTCCTATGCTTAATTGTAATTACTTGTTTCTTTTAAGGTCTCTTTTATTTTCTGGGATCCATTGTTAACTTTAGTCAGGACCCAGATGTGTACTTAAAATATATTCAGGCAGCTTGCAAGACTGGGCAAATCAAAGAAGTAGAAAGAATCTGTAGAGAAAGCAACTGCTATGATCCTGAGCGAGTCAAAAATTTCTTTAAGGTAAGTGGTTTTGAGTAACGTGTTTTCCGGTTGGATTCCAGATCAGCAGTTCTACAGGGGTTTGGTTGTAGTTCAAAAATATTTTTTCCCTAAATGTGAAATTCTTAGCACTCTTTAAGTTATGTACTGGATTATTTCTTCCAAACATAATGCTGAGGTTTTTTTTTTGAAATACAGAAGGAAACTGGTGAATAAGAATGACCATCTGTTTAAAAGAAAAAAATAGCACTACTTCAAAGGAATTTCCTTTGTTTTAATTTTGGATGGCAGAATTTTGAAAAGTGATTGTATACTTTCAATGTCATTTTAGAATCATTTAGGCTTTTGAATATTAACATCAGCTTGCCCTTCACATCATTTTGAGGAGCCTCTATTGTAGACAAGGGGATCTGTTGTCTAAGAAATATATAGGTTTACCTCTTTCATCAAGTTTGCCCAACTCTAGAAACTGAAATATTATTATTTGTATGTAATTCATAAATTAAAGATAAGATCAAACAAAAAAAGCTCAGCTTTGTGACACATGAAATCAATTATAGAGAAGTAACATCACCTGTGTTGCAGGGATGAGTAATGGTTGAGAGATTCTGAACTCTAGAAGATCCCTAAGGGCAGTTAATTTTGTTTAATGTTTAACTTAGCTTTAGCTTTATTCTTGTAACTGCCAGTTACTTTGTGAGGGAAATAAATCGTTAAAGTTGACAGCTATCTATAAAAGACCAGGAAAACTATAGAACACTTAGATTACTGCTCTCTCATTGCCCAGTATATGTGTGTGTGTAATATATATAATATATATACACTTTATAGAGAAAGTTCTGAAGCATTTTCTGTTTTAGAAGAATTTTAAATTACAAGTGAAACCAAAATGTTTATTGTATAATACAGTACAAAGAGTAGGCTTTTTCTGCTCCCAAACTCATCATTTGTGCCTGTGTATGCACTGGGAGATAGTTCTTTTGAAGAATTTGCTACCTGGGCTCTAGATTAAATAGCAAAACCCTTAGGGGTTTTAGTGTAATGTAGTAGTCAAAATGTTGAAATTGCTGTACATGTTAGATTAAAAGATACACTTTTCAAAAAAGTATAGCTTTATAAAGTCTTGGCCATCAACAGTATTCTGGGTAATCTAGTTAGTATGATATGTTTAGACCAAAATTTTCTGGTGTCAGAAAACCCCTCTGAATGAGAAATATTTGATACTCTATGCTTGCCTAGTGTACCCATACTACTGATTCACTTCCTTGAGTATCATTACCATTTCCATTTTTAAAAAACAAATACTACTAGATTCTTTGGGGGGCAGGGGCTGTTGGGTATTTTTGTTGTTTTTCTTTTTAAGCTTTTAAGTTCAGGGCTGCATGAGCAGGTTTGTTATATAGGTAAACTTGTGTCATGGGGATTTGCTGTACAGATTGTTCTGTCACCCAGGTATTAAACCTACCACCCCTTAGTTATTTTTCCTGATTATTTCCCTCCTCCCACCTTCCACTCTTCAGTAGGCCCCAGTGTGTATTGTTCTTCTTTTTGTCCATGTGTTCTCATCATTTAGCTCCCACTTACTAGTAGGAACATGCAGCATTTGGTTTTCTGTTCCGGTGTTAATACTACCAGATTCTTACATAATTTCTTTGTTTTTATTGAGCCCTCAGATTTTATGCTTAAATGTAACTTCCTTAGCTTTGGATTTTAATATTTGAGTTATATATATGGAAGGCAAATGAAATTAACTATTACTTAATTATAACATTCTTGAGTTTTTTAAAAAAATCCTCTAGTAAAGAAAAAAACAATCCTCTGGGTACTAGGATGGTACTGCCTTAGGTTTGTATAGCCCATGGGATCTGATCAGATGAAGATTTGCCCTCCACACTTGTGAATTAGGTGCAAGCCTGATATAGTAGGGTTGTGGATGTGGATTATGAGCTTTTGAGTCAGTCAGACCTGTTTCAAAGTCTACTTAGCTATTGCTTGTTCATTCAGTATGTGTCTGGCTGTTACCTCAGGCAAGTTAATGAATGTGCTTCAGCCTCAGTTTCTTCAACCATAGGCTATGTTTGTTTACCAAGTACCTGTGTGCTATAAATGTTTAGACAGTAACTATTACTGATAAGTGATAAGCCTTGGGAAAAAGGTGGAGTGAGCCTAAACAGGATTTCTGTTAGGCAAGAATTTGTTTCTCTTTGATTTTGAGTCATACCTGACTCTTTGAAGGAATTTACTTCCAGCCAGGATTAAAGGTAGATTTTAGCATCTTATATTTACATAATTTGAGATGGGAGCTCAATACTGAGATGCAACTATCACATTCATCCTCTGATGCCGGTGTTGAGAATGAATATATTAGACTGTTAACCTGTAGTACATGGTTACAATGCCTCTTATCACTGTTCTTAAACTTAATTTTAGAGGTACTAGCTACATGATAATTTACTGATGTTGTATGTAAACCCTGTGTCATAAGAAAAATCCTCTGACTTTAATCTTGACTATTTGAGTGCCAATTGTGTGCTAACCACCAGGAATAAAGAGACTGGTAGAACATAACTTCTCCTTTAAGGTTCCCTGTGAGCAGGATAAAATTGTATCATTAGTATCACTTGGCTCCTGCCCTAAGTTTGTAAACTGTAAGCTTTCTGTAGAAAGCATGTAACTGTTCATCAGACCCATGATCTGCTCCTTGCTACCTTTGATCTTATTTTCTACCTTTCTTTCTTTCTTTCTTTCCTGGTTTAGCTTCAGCCACACTGACCTGCTTGCTATTCCTGGAACTCCCCCAACACTGTCCTGCCCAAGAGCCTTTGCTTGTGCCTTGCACTACTATTTTCTCATGACCTCATTTACCTTCTTTGGGTTTCTGATTGAATGTTGTAAGAGAGGAGGTCTCAGGTTGCCCTGCGTAAAATAGAACCACTTCCTACCCCATTTTGCTTATTTTTCTTTATAACACCACTATGAGACATCTTATCCCACTAGAATGTAAGCTCCTTGAGAGAATGGACTCTGCTTCCCTTGTTCCCTCTATATCTCTAGTACCTAAGAACAGAGCCTGATACTTAGGTACTCATAAATATTTGTTAAATGAACAAATATATGTTGAAGAAAACCTCTATGTTAATATAATTTCAAGCTTGATCTTAAAATCTTTAACCATTATAACTGGGGGTAAATTAAACATTTAGTAAGTAATTTAATATTATTAAAGTGTTAATAACATTTCTACCATGTATAAAACCACGTGCAAACTTTAGCAATCAACAAAATAACCTAGATTTTGTCTACTTTTTAAATCTGAAATTTTCTTTTGGAATACAGTTAGTGTTCCACACAAGTGGAGTTATTTGCCATGGAAGTTTAAACACCTATGCATGAAAACAGAATACTAGATTATTTGTACGTGATAAAGTACACGATATTTTATATGTGTGTAGATAAGATGACTAGTGTGTTGATCCATACTTTTTTGATGTTCGTTTAGTAGGCAAAATAATACATACTAAAATGTTTACATAGATACAGACAGATTCCAGAAATTCTAGAAACAGCTATTACTACAGAGTTTTCATGTTGTTAAACAATACTTGCTTTAGACCTTTCTTATTGTGGAAAATCTGCAGCTTTACACACATTACTTTCTAATTTAGGATGGCTAAATTAAAGATTTACCTTGGTGTTTTTTGGAACACTTCATAGAGTAGTCTTTGTGTTATTTATAATTGAACAACTAATATCCTTTAGTCTCAGGAGCCATTTTATTCTACCCTTGAGAATAATGTTCTTAGTGAGTTCTACCCCGCTTAATTCTACTTCCCTAGTAGACTGTTAGAGGACTCATTTATTGAGGAATGTTTCACTGTGTATAAATGAATTCCTGATGGATGGAAACTGTTGTTTTTTGTGCTTTACCTTATGTCTGTGGAATGTAACAGGACATGTATCAGGTAAATGCTCAGTACAGGTTTTACTTACGTTGTCTATAACATCTTCTGTTTCAATCTATAAGTAGGATTGTAGTTCAGTATCTGTAATGGTAAAAGCAGTTGGCAATTTAAAGATGTCTTTTTTTTAAATGCTGGGGTTTTTTTTTTGGCATTTTTCTTATGGCCACATGTGGTCACTATTATGCTGCTCCTTGTAGGTTTTGTTATAATAGGGTATTAGAGGCTGGTTGTATAGATTGGATTTGGGGAGGGATAGAATATCATTAGTTTGAAACCAATGTTAGCAACTTATGCCATGTATTTTGACAATGTGACTATAGTTATTAAATTGATTCCCAATACAGTTGAAGTATTGTTACTGATGAACGTCCCAGTGTGGTAAATTTATCATCTGAGAGCCACTGCTGGCTCAAGTATCTTAATTTGTTACTCTTGTTTTTTGGTAAAGGGTGTGTATGGGAAAGACTGGAAAGACCTGGTATCT
This sequence comes from Saguinus midas, assembly GCA_021498475.1. Taxonomy (NCBI): domain Eukaryota; kingdom Metazoa; phylum Chordata; class Mammalia; order Primates; family Cebidae; genus Saguinus; species Saguinus midas. The sequence continues at coordinate 2,494,792 of CM038405.1, read as the reverse complement.
TGCTGTGTGAATCTAAGTATTGCTTAGTAAAGTTTCACTGAAGCTGAAATGTACATACTCAACTATTGGAACATTTCCTTCTTTAACAGAGAGCCATGTTTGTGTGAGCCTCTCTTGTCAGTGTAGAACAGATGCTCATAGTTAACATAGATTTGATACCTCAAAGGAGAAAATTAAAACATCCTTTTGTTTGCCTTTTTTCAGGAAGTAAAATTAACACATCAGCTACCACTTATCATTGTGTGTGATAGATTTGATTTCATCCATGATTTGGGGCTCTATTTATATAGAAATAATCTTCAAAAGTATATAGAGATATATGTACAGAAAGTAATATGTAGGTAATCTAAAGTTATAATCTTACTATAGATTTTGTTTCTCATATTCTGGAAATCGTTTTGAAACTGTGCTCAATAAGAGTGGTCTAAAGCTTTTAACATAAGTTTTGTTTGTTTGTTTTGAGACAGGGTCTTGCTCTGTCACCCACCCTGGAATCAGTGGCACAATTGGCCCATTCTAACCTTAAACTCCTGGGGTCAAGTAATTCTCCTGCCTTAGCCTCCCAAGTATTTGGGACTGCAGGTGAATACTACCATGCCCAGCTGCTTTTGATACTTTTTCCCAAGCAGAATCCTTTCTTGGATTAAAATTCTACATGCTTTCCTAGGAAGCTAATTGAGGGAAGGGGAAAAAGACATGCATGCCAAGTGTGTAAAATAGAGTAGAACTAGTATTGTTGAAAAAGTTGGGTGGCCTAGGGTCCTACTAACTTGATAGGCCCTGAGGTATCCATATAGAAGCCCTAGACTCCAAAGCAGAGTTTTCAAACCATCTTAAATACAGATATAAAATACTTCACCTTCTAACTGTAAAAACAGGCAGTATTGCTATAATGTGAGCCTTTTTATTAGGCAGTCTTGCATAGTCATCTTTGACTAATTTCTTTGAATTTATTTATCATATGGAACAATGCTTGGGTAATGAATTAACCAATCCAGTAGAGAGAGAATATAGTATATGTGCTTTTGATACTTATTAAACCATGAAGCCTTGTTTTTAGCTGGACCTCCTGCTTACTTCCTTGATCTAGTTGCAAATTTAAACTCTCACTTTAT